>VZTU01009271.1:0-10992 GCA_013400835.1 Zapornia atra
CTTACTCTTCGTAACTCCTTACATCACATCCACTGCAGCAGGCAGAAGAGGTTAAAAATATGTGAAGGACACACAGGCTCCATCTATTTTTTTTTTGTTTACAGTAATCCAAAGTTCTCTTGAGGTTCTACTAAGGACTAAGATAGTATGTTTGACTTTCAATGGGAAAGTTGCCACAGATTCAGTAAGCAATAGCTGAAGTACCCAATGGCAAACCTGGACACTTCACGCTTCTGATTGTTCTCCAGAGTCTGTGTAACTTGCCTTCACCAGTAGTTTCCAGTCCTATATACTGTTGACACAAACCAGTCCATACTGACTGGGGTGGAGCCCACCAGGCTCCAGATGACCTGATCCACAACAGTGGTATGGACCTAACTTCTTAGGGTACCACTTCATTTTCTTGCTGGGAGAAGGACATGAAAGAGGGAGGAATTTCTTTGAATCCAGTTCTTTTATGAACATAAAGATTCCTCTCATCTGGTGAATGCTACCTTTAATTTTCAAAACATTATTTACGGTAGGATTTTGGGGTGCTACTTGATTGCTCATTCTTTTGCGAGAATAGAAGTACTCTTACAGCATTCATGGTGTTGGCATATTTTGGGCAACCACCAAGCTCAAAAGAAAAGACTATTCTTAAGTACAAGAGGCCCAAGAACAGATGGGAGGAAGTCTAGGAGACAATTGAGACCAGCACTCTTCACACTACAACTATGTTTTAGTACTGTCTCTGCACATAAGTCTTCCCCCCAGCACTGGAACTACAGGTGTTTTCAGTGTCTCCATGTGATGAGCTCTACCTTGTACTAACTTATTTCAGTGGCAGAAAAAGCCAACCCCATGCAAATCAAGCCACAAGGAGAAGGGAGGTAACAATGGCAGTGAGGCATGCAGCAGATGAAGGGTTGTTAGTTATCTGTTTGAGGATGGCATCATTTGGCCACAGGAGTTGTGGAGGTGAAATTGAGGCTGTGAAATCATATGATTAGGCGATTTTCTCCCTGTGATAAAAACTAAATTAGAAGTAGACATTAAACTGATCAATTAATTAGAGTGCAATAATGTAATCTATTCTCTTGGTCTAATTTGTGCCATGTTGAAAGTAGCTGCTTCTTTCCCCTCTGCCTCCTTATAAATAAATCATATGCTTTCTGGATCAACTTATCCAATTATATCTTAATTATTTCTAGGAGGAAACCTCACTACTACGTTAATTGTCATACAAGGATTTGTTTACACAGGGCCAGATTCCCATTGGTGATATTTTAATTATTATTACTGTACAAACATGGGCTTCAATATCTTATTAGCAGTAGAGGGCTCAGTAAACTTTAATCAGCAGACAAATACCAAAAAAGGGTGTTTCCTGTGAAGAGGTTGGTAACCTCTTTGCTTATTTCTTTATAACATTTCTGAAGAAGCTGGAAACCTGCATCAGTCTCAGAAGCCTCATTTGGGTATTGGAAATACAATGTGGTGATGTATCTGACATGACCAACCCCACAACAATGTTTGGCATGCACTGTGTGTATACATAACAGATGTATTGCAAGATAGACAGCATGTAGAGAAAAGGAAGGGTTATTTTCTCATTTTGTGACAACTAAATTTCTGAAGAGTAGAGGTCCACATAAGGTTCACAAATAACATTTAGCCAAGGAGGTGCAGATTTAAATCAAGGTTTAAAAAGACTGAAGAAGGCTTTGATGGTCCGAGTTCTCCTTGACACTCAGTGGGGCTCATCCTCCTACGTAAGTTTGGCACTGTTGAATCTGCAGCTCTTCTGTGTGTATTTCAGTTTATGCCAATAAGCGGTGTGTTTAAAGATAGAGAGAAGACGAGAGATGCTGCAGCTTACAGTCTTATCTGTATTAGAATTTGATAAGTCTGGAACTTTGTGAAAATTAGGTCTTTAAACTTATTTTACTTTTACTGGCCACATGACAGTTTTTAAAACTCTATCTGTTGTTTTACTTTTCCCTGGGAAGAAACTAGTTTAGACCTTTTCTCTAGTTTTAAACAACAACATTTCTTTTCAGCTGGGATTTCAGTTTAGAAAGCAAGTAAATTAGCAGAAAGACTTTTGGTAACAGACGTCATTTTGAAATCAGGAAAAAAAAATGTGATGTTTGATCAATAGTGAATCAAAAGTAGGCTTTGTTTTATTTCATCTCCCTCTCCTCCTCCTAAAAAATTTCCTTTCTAGTGAGTTACATCTTAAGCTGCTCTGTGCTACAGACCTAAACCTGTGGTTGACCAGGTTTTGCATTTTCAGAGATGGGGTGGGAGATGGACTCCACCCAGCTAGAGCACATTGACTAATAATAACTTTCTGATGGCAAGAAATGAGCATTTGATCTGCACCACATCCTTCAAACTAGTAAAAACATTCCCTCTGCAAGGCAAGAGCAGCAGCCGTCTGAGCTTCCTCAGACCTGTCCAGACATGTTTCTTACCCCTCCTGAATAGCCTTTCTGGGGACAAGGGGTATGTCCACCCAGCCACTCCTCTTCAACATCTCTGCCAAGTTTGGATGATGAAAACTATGACAGCAGTGTCGCGTCATCCTACACGTCAGGAAGGTCTTGAAAATATTAGTGGATGGGAATTGTCCACACACCTCCTGGAGCTGGGCTCTCCCACTGTGCCCTGGCTGTCTCTCACAGCATCACGGCATTCCACTTTGCATCAGGGTGAGAGCAAAGTTAATTCTGAAAGATTTAATTTGAAAGGGGTCCTATCCATGCAGAATGTATGCAAGTAGGTTGGGAAATGCTTGTTCTCATTCTGCTCTTTCAACCAGGTTGGTCCATTCTCTTTGTTTTGTAAAAGGAGAGACCTGGGCCCACCACCTCTGCTCTAGGGCACCTGGGTTGAGGCTCCAAACCTGATGTTCTGTGTGGCTCTGTGAAGTGCTCTCAGCCTGAAACTCAGCTCCTAAGGCACTCATTCATGCCTCTGCTTCAAGGTCATTCAGGGCAGGAGAGCACTTTGCACAGGCCCTACTGTGATGAGGCCATGTTCTCAGTTTAAGGACTGTCTGGGTTACTTCACTCTATTGATTAATCAATACTGATACAGTTAGAAATAAAATTGAGATGAAAAGCAGCCCTCAGAGTGTGGCAGCTTTCTGGCTGGCATAACCATGCAGCTCCCTCAAGGTCAAAGAGTAAACATTTATCTGACGTTAAGCCTGAATATACTATTTCCCTTTCAGCAATCCACTGACAGATAAGCAGATAAAGGTGGCACAGGAGAGGCAGGAGACCTATCACTGCTGCAATAACTTGAGCAGGAAAGCAATCCTGGAAACCAACAGTAAGGAACAATCATCCAGACTCAAGAGGAACTGGACTAGTACCAGCTCTGACATGGGTGCTGCATGACTGGATGGGTGTTGCGAGCAATGCCAGCTGAATGGAGATGTAAAGGTAGACAAAGATACAACGAGGTCATGCACCGTTAGAGCCCTGGCCAACTCCAGCTACCCATTGAGTGCAGATCTCTCCATCCTGACTTACCCCCTAAGAGGAGAGAGACATGAGTCTTGGCACACAGGTGGTCCCATGCCTGCTGAGAGACCTCATTGGTCCCCAAGAGGTCAGCCTTGTTCCACTCCCACTCCTTTGTGCTGTGGGAGTATTGAAAAGAGGTGGGAAAAGGGACAGCCAAGCCAAGCTTACATGTTATTGCATGTACTGCAGCGCTCCCTGGAGCTGAGCTGGGCTGTACGCCACTTGGTGCTGATAGCTCTGCCACCACAGTATTGCCTGGGAGAAGACACCAGCAAGGATGACTAGTACAATATTAACTTCCAGCAGAAAAAAAAAGAGAAAATTTAAAGAAAATTTTAAAGAAAAAAAATTTAATGTTCCACTGTTTAGATTTATTCTCCTGTGAGGAAAAGAAACTGAGGAGAGAAGATTCTAGTTCTTTCTAACTACAAAAACAATCTGGTATCCCTAAGTTGAAAGTGTAGACTGACTCCTTGTGTCTACAACCAGATGGACTGAACTAATTGCACTCAGCAGACAGCCAGATACTTGACTCATGTTAGTGCTGGGTCCCATGCCAAAAGAGATAGTGCTCATGCACTTTATCAGGCATGGACAGAGGCACCACCACCAAAGCTCCACTCCTGTGAAAGGACACTGTGCAGGACTCTGTCTGCAGTTCAAGCATGCAAATATTTTGCCAAGTGGCTGTTCACTGGTTAGAAGAAGTGTGGGTGCTTGCATGATCCCATTGCAAGTGGAGGTTCCTACAGTGCAGGTGGCTGATGACTCTCTGGCTCCTTCTGGGGTGCTTGCTGGGGAGGAATGGTGACACAGGCACAGGGTGGATGAAAATGAATCCAGCCCTTCAACTCTGAAACTGTCCTTTGGTGTAGCAGTTTCCCACCTGAAAAGAGGAATATTTCCACTACCCCACCCCAATAAAAATGAAAGAAAAATGAAATTAAAAACACAAGGTACTCCGATCCTGCCATGGAGGCACAGCAGTGTTATGCAGAGCTGCACTCATACAGTTTCAAGACTTGTTCACTTGACAGTAGTATGCATCTCAATTAGTAATCTGGTGGAGCCAATCTGCTCCTATTCTTCTGCTATTCAGTGGCTGTTTTTTGCTACTTTGGTAGCACAAAGGAGCCTTATTTCAGGTGGGGATGTGTTTTTTGAGGTGAATACCAGGCACAAAAACCTCTGATGTTCAAACATTTTGTAACCAAACAGAAGAAGATGCCAGAAACCCAGCCAGCGACCTTCAGAAGGAGAAGATAAAGGCAGTGATGAGTGCTCTCACATGGTCCAAAACCCTCTGCACTGTTGTCCACAAAGTCCTGAGGACCCTGTTTTCCCCTGCTCCACTCTGCTCTGGTACTATTAAGAAGGTAGGCAGGGAGAGCAGCTAAAGTAACTTCTGAGGACACAAGACTACTATGGGTCATAGACCTCTGTGCATGGGATTATTTTTGGACTATGTGTGAGACAGTTTGTAATCTGACCCTCAAATGCTGTTTTTAAGCAAAACAGGGGTCTGTGATTCATACTAGTGATAGACAATATCCATTGGCCTAGAGCCAGACGGACACAAATGGACCCTTTATTTAGAGTATGTGTATATATATATGTATGTACTCATATTTACATTTCTGTTTGGTTATCTTTCTCTATCTTCCCTTATTGTATTTGCTTTTCAGTCTGCTCCCCCTTCCTAGTCCACACATGCCCTTGGCTGCAATGGTGCTCTTCCATTACTTGTGTTCTTCAGCTGCAAAATGAGACTTTTGAGGGTTGGAGGTTTAAACAGAAAATTATCAGGTGATCCATTGTTGTTTTCCAAGCTAACTTAATCTCGTGAGAACCTAATGCTGTAATGAAAATTAATAGGATTTAGGATTTTAAATTTCTGATTCTCATAAGGTAATGACATATGAAAATCTTCCACGTGCCAAAAATGAGATGAAATCATGGGCCAATCCTGTTCCTGTTGAGAAACTCTTACTTTACCGCAATGATAAGCAAGAAAAAGTTGGAAGTAAAAGTTTTTTTACCTACATTTCTATCTTAACCTTCCCCCTTCATGCATCTGCGTTTGTGAAGTACACAGATTCTTTCAGCAGGGCACTTCTGTAATGCTCCCCCACAGCCATGAATATCGATCAAACTTATACTACTCCTCTGCACTGTTTCAGACTCTCTCATATTTCAAGGCTGTAAGTTTCAGCTCCAAAACCAAAAACTAATCTTTGTTACAAACTAATCAATGTACAAAAAAAAGTTATTGTAAGAGGAACAAAATTTATTACAGGTATCATAAGGAAACTCTCCACTCTTTTAACAACTAATACTCTTGTTTTCTCCAGCAAAAACAGCAAAGATCACTGGGCAATTAATAGCACACAGAGATAATTATGGCATTGCTATTCAGAAGCAAAAAGCTTATGTTCGACTACCAAAGGTGCCAGTTCCTCACTTCCAGATGTTTTTTTTTCTGCAGTTTATTTTCTTGCCCAAGAACAAACTTAGAGTTGATAGGATATTTTTACTGTTGCCACTAGAGGTCTATTCACCACTACAAATATTAAAGAAAGAGGCAAGCAGTGCATTTTCTTCTCTGGATTTTATTTCTTTTAATTATTTTTCAGTGTGATCATTGGAGTAATGAACTAAATTAACACATCTGTAGATGCATGGTAGTAGTAGGCATTAAGTCAGAAAGTGTTACTAATTTTTTAGGGTGTATGCAAATTGGTCTTACAAATGCCGACATTTTGGTTTGGTAATAGGCTTCTCTTTTTGTCTTTGTCTTTTTTCCCAGTTTTTTCCTTTCAGGATAGAGCAGGTATTTTCTGCACCCAGATCAGAGTGGCCCAGCTATGACACCTGATAGGTGTATAAATACATTCCCCCGTGATAAACAAAAGGAAACAGCAGGTGTTCCCATCCTCCCCAGATTCTCTCCCTGGGAGGTACGCTTAGTTATCATGGTCTTCAGCGGGATTTGTTTCAGCTTGGATAAGAGCAGAGACCATCCTTTTGTTCCCCAACCCTTCCTGCTCTTTCCCTCCTTCCATTTTCCTTTGTCCCACTCCATGTGAACGCTGCCTTTGTCCAGTCTATGTTTTCATCCATCACTCAGTGCAGCCTCTTGTGTCAGTGCTACATCCCAGGGTTTCTATGAGGTTCCTGACAGTTTCTCCCGTTCGGCTGACATTAAAGGCAGGTTTTCTTGTGGATCATCCAAAACATGCCTCCTCTTGGCTCTGTGGTGGGTTGACCCTGGCTGGAGGCCAGATGCCCACCGACGCCATTCGCTCACTTCCCTCCTCAGCTGCACAGGGGAGAGAAGATATAATGAAAGGCTCCTGGTTCAAGATCAAAACAAGGAGAGATCACTCAGCAATTATTGTCATGGGCAAAACAGACTCAACACGGAATAAAAAAAAACCCATCTAATTTATTACCCACTTAAAACAAGTAGTATAATGAACAAGAAAATCAAAAGTTTAAGCACTCCCCCCCCCCTCCTCCAGAGGGACAGGGAATGGGGGTTGTGGTCAGTTCATCACACATTGTCTCTGATGCTCCTTCATCCTCAGGTGATGGACTCATCAAACTCTTCCCTTGATCCATTGTGAGGTCCCTCTCACAGGACACAGTCCTCCACAAACTTCTTCTCCAATGTGAGTGCTTCCCACTGCCTGCAGTTCTTCATGAACTTCTGCAGTGTGGGTCTCTTCCATAGAGGGCTTCATGACTAGACTGTGTGAGTCTCCCATGGGGTCACAAGTCCTGCCAGCAAACCTGCTCTGATGAGGGCTGCTGTCTTCATGAATCCACAGGTCCTGACAGGAGTCACAGACTTCTTAGGTGCCTCCACCTGCCTCACCGTTGGGTCCTCCACAGGCTGCAGGTGGGATCTCTATTCCCCATCATTGTCCTTGTTCAGCAGGGTGACACCATGGTCCTCTCCACAGTCTGTAGGGGAATCTACTCTCCAGCACCTGGGGCACCTCCTCTCCATTCTTCTTCACTGACTTTGGTGTCTGCAAAGTTTCTCACATCTTTTCACTCATTTCTCTTGTGGCAAAAAGCTGCTACTAGGTTTTGGGAGTTGCTTTAGCTCCTTAAATCTGTCATCACAGAGGTGATACCACTGTCACTGATTGGCTCGGCCTTGGTCAGCGACAAGTCTGTCTTGGAGCCGAATGGTATTGCCTGTGTCAGACCTAGGGGAAGCTTTAGCAGCTTCTCGCAGAAGCCACCCCTGCAGCCCCTTGCCTGCTAGCAAAAACTTTGCAAAATCAAATGTGTACATGCAAAGGTAGGGTTTACAGAAAGGCTGAGCCTCAGCTTCACACTGTTCCCATTGTTAATCAGGAGTAAAATCCTGCCAACTTCAGTGAGACAAAAGTTAGGCTGAAACTCATGACCTTAAGTCTACCGCCTAACTCAGTCCAGAGGCTGTAGGAATGGTGTCCCAGGAATTAGAGAAGAAAATGGAACAACCCTGCTCTTTGAGACTCTTGCTCTCAGTACACAAACAGGACTGGGAGGAGGAATACCACCTAGGTGAAGGCTTGCTTGTCTGAGATTCACAAAATAATAATGCAGACCTGGATTTTAAACTTATTATTCAGACACTGGAAATCTCCATATTACTCAGTTTTAGTCCCTGTTCCCTTTGCTTCTCTACTGTTTCCAAGCTATGTGCCACCAGAGTCCTCAGGGCTCTTGGCATCTGTGCAGGAGCTTCCTTTTTGGGAATCCAGCAATCACTCAGCTCCAGACCCAAAACCCTCAGGTCAGCCCATGCTGCCTGGGTGGCAGGTCCTTGCTTTACAACACTGGGGGTTAGTCATGACACATTTCCCAGTCCTCAACCCTAAAGTCTCTTGGCATCTGGAAGAAGATGCTGGGCATTGTTCAGCAGCAGCCTTCGCTTCTTTATTCCACCCGGCTCAGCCCCCAACACTCTCCCCACCCCTCTGACCCCTTTTTTGTCCTCTGGTTTGTAAAAGCTTGAATAAACTGTTTGGAGAGGAAACTCACTTTCATTCCAGCTGCCTGCCAAGGACATGAATCTCAGGAAGTTTAACCCCTGGAGTACCTTGTACTCGTGTCCTAATGATTGGAATGACTGATCAAAACATTGCCTTGAACAGGTCAGTCAACAAACTGTGGGCATTTTACAAACTAATTTCCAAGTTTTTTCTCTTTTTCTACCAGTTAAGTTTGGTTGTGAAGCTGAGCACAGGTCGGGAGGTGACCTCAGTTGGAGTGTTTTCATAATTCACACTGTTGTTGAAATGGCAGAGTTTGCAGCAGGACCAGCTCAGTGCCCTCCACAAAGACCCCCTGTGTCAGGCACTTCCTTATACTGTGGAGAGAGCATTCTGACATGCAAGATCATAGAATCATAAAATGGTTTGGGTTGGAAGGGATCATCCAGTTCCAACCTCCCTGCCATGGGCAGGGATATCCTTCACTAGACCAGGTTGCCCAAAGCCCCATCCAGCCTGGCCTTGAACACTGCCAGGGAGGGGGCAGCCACAGCTTCTCTGGGCAGCCTGTGCCAAGGCCTCACCACCTCACATCACCATGAAAAATGTCTTCCTTATATCTAATCTAAACCTACCTTCTTTTAGTTTAAACCCATTGCCCCTTGTCTTATCACTATACTCCCTGATAAAAAGTCTCCCTCCATCTTCCCTGAACATATTAGAAGGTTACAGTAAGGTCTTCCCCAGAGTCTTCTCTTCTCCAGGCTGAACAAACCCAACTCTCCCTGCCTGTATTCACCGGGGGGATGCTCCTCTTTGTGGCCTTCCTCTGGAGTCACTCCCAACAGCTCTGTGTCTCTGTTATTTTGGGGACCCCAGAGCTGGATGCAGTACTCCAGGTGCAAAAGAAGCATCCCTGGGAATTGGTGACCCTCAAGATGTTCCTGGGCAAATGCTGGTGAGTACTGGGGCTGTCTTATGTACCCCTCTCTGTAACTGTAAGCAGTACTCTCCTCCCCTCCCATTTTCTGTCTTCCCTTCCCCTTCACTTCCCCTTCTCTTTCCCCTTCCCTTTCACCTTCCTTTTCCCCTTCCCCTTCCCCTTCCCCTTCCGCTTCCCCTTCCCTTCCGTCATTCGAGGACATATTTATTCATCCCACTGGAAGCTGTTGTGGTGAGGAGAGTGCTGAGATCAACTTGGACAGCGTGAGAAAACTCTGCCCTCTTATTTCTTTTGAGACATGGCTTGAAGCAGACTGGTGATGGAGTTCTGGAGGCTGCTGGGGGGTAGCTGTTGTGTCTCCTGCATTGCTTGATGCACAGAAATGGTGCATCTCCACTGTCCCACCATGTTATAGTATCCCAGAGAGAGATCCACAAGCTGGAAGCTGTTCCTGCCTATCAAGTCCAGACCTCCTTGCTCAGGCAAGGTGTATGCCCCCTTGAACAAAATGTTTACGTGGTCCTTTTGGAGTATTTCTATGAGCTCAGATATTGTTCCTTCCCGGCCACAAAGGTCCTGTATATTTGTGGTGAGGTCTGGTGTGGGCTCCTCACCCCACATGCCTGCAGAGCTGAGGTCATGACTGAGACTGGTGCCTTCCCTGTTTCCTCATGCCATTTGGTTGTGGGACAGATGACTCATTATAGCTCTGTGGTGTACAGCCGTTTCTAATATTTGGGTCTGCTTCCTTCCCTTTTGCAGTGCTCCTTTTGGAACTAAGGTTTGGCTCCCCCTCTTCCTTGCCTCCAAAGCAGTCCACTGAGACTCAAACTGGCTTCAGTCAGCTGTGAGGTGCTCCTGCTTTGACAGGAGTCTTGAAGAACTTGTTTATGGTAGCTCTAACCCTGCTGTAGCCATACAGATCAAATACATGCACCTCTTTGCCTTGTATAAATCTAGAAACAGGCCCAGGGAGGACCAGCAGATACCTCCTGGGCCCCTGTCCCACAGCAACATCAAGAGACCAGAGCAACAGCTCCTGACACACATTTCTCTATATCGCTCCTCAACACCTATCATAACCACTAGAATAAAAACAATTCCCATGCTTTCTGCCTTTTCTCTCCCCTTCCTTCCAATTGTGTCATTCCCAAATCTCTTGCTGCAATTTCCATCCTATGTCTATTTCAGTGAACCATGGGAAGTGGTTTATACTTCTGTGCCACGCAGCAAACCTCTGAGTATTCAGAGGCTTATTCCTGGCTCCCCTTGGGCTTCTTGTGTGCATGTTAAACAGGCACAGGTCTTTTAGCATCCCTCATGCACTGCATGAAGGTGAGCTAGGAGCAGGGCCCAGTGCACTCAGTGTCCTTCCTCAAACACATGCACCAGGTTTGAATCTGCTCCAGCAGATTTTTGTGAGTATTCAGATCATGGACCCACACACCACTGTCTTCTTCCCAGGAAGGATAATTACACCTGAGGTAGTGTTCCCTATGAAAAGACCCCCTAAGCAAACTATCAAAACAGCCTCTGTTAA
>VZTU01009273.1:9155-26954 GCA_013400835.1 Zapornia atra
AGGTCGAGCCTGGACCGGGGCTGGAGCTGCCGCCGCTGCCCCGCTACGAGGAGGTGAAGCACCTGCCCAGCTACGAGGAAGCGCAGCGCTGCCCAAGCCGCCCCGCCGGGAACGGGGATCGGGATGGGGGGGGCTGCGGCTGAGCCCCCGCTGCGCTGCGGACCCCGGGGACGGGGCGCCGGGAGGACGCGCCGCTGGGCAGCGGGGACCCCGGAGGGACACAGCGGTCACCGTCCGACGGGATGCTGGGGACCCCGGGGGAGATGGGATGCCGGAGGCCCCCCGGAGGGACAGGGAGCGGTCCCCAGGAGGGATGCGATGCCAGACACGGGGGTCTCTGGGGGACACATTGGAAGGACGCTGTGGGCTTCCCCGCGGAAGGTTCTCCTCCAGCATCCGTGGCAAGGTGGATTTGCGGAGCTCCGGGCTGTGCAGAAGGTCCGTGCAGGTTCCCAGGGGTATGGGCTGCAGGATGCCGGGACCAATGGAGGGATGTGCCACCGTTCCTGGGGAGCAGGTGCTGGTGTTCCCCGTGGAACAGCCTGCAGGACACCAGGGCTCCCCAGGGGGACATGCCACAGTCCTTGGGGGGAACCTGCAGCCTGGGGAGCTCCTCCTGCTCACCTCCCTGGGAGCGTGAGCTGGGCAGCACGGTGGCCAGAGACTGCTGCTCAGCCCCCAAGCCCCAGCAGGGACTGGTTAAGAAGAAGGGTAAGTCATCCAGGAGGAAGCTGACTTGGGGACATCACCTCTGGCACAGTGACATAACCTCCAGCATGATGACATGCTCTCCGTGGGTTGACTGAAAGAGCTGGTTGCAGTTTGGTGCAGCATCCCCAGCTGCCCTGGGCGCGTGTCCTGGGCTCACACGTGCTGGGGATGCCAGCTTTGCTTCTCTGTGGAAGCAGCAGCAGACCGTGTGCAAGGTCTGCATGGACACAATGGCACAAAGTCAGCCTGACGGGGTGATCCTCACACCTCCTGTACCCATGGGTGGCGGGGGGTAGATGCAAGGGTGTCACGCAGCAGCTGTACACAGCCTTGCTGTCATCAGCAAGGCAAACAGGGGACAACACCCTCCAAAGCTCACTAATAAAGTGTTAGCACTCGCTGGTACTGTGCTTTTTGCTTTTTATTTCACTGAGGTGACCCCTCTGCTCCAAGGGAAATTAATGGCCCAATCTGGCACAGGCCACGGCAGACCTGGGTGCTGACTGCTGCCAGGTCTCCTGCCCACAGACCCTCCAGATACTGTCACTCTGTGGGTCCCTGCTAAAGGGGTACCAGTGGGAGCAAGCATGAGGCACCCCTCCTCCCCTCACAGGCGAGGCTGGTAGATACTTCTGGGTGCAGGACCAGGGCTTTGGATATGTGTCAGGAGAGATAGGGATGTAGGTATCGATACAGGCATCTCAATTTTGAAACACTTCTTGCTGTGGTTTCTAAACATTCCTGTACCACAGCTGATGCTGTGAAGACAGAAAGATGTTCCCAGATGCTGCACAAAATCCTGGTATCGGGTTGGCATGGCAATCCTGTTGTACTGGAATTGAGGTTAGGCCTTTTTTATATGGTGAGGGGACAGAAATAGCTGGAGGAGGAGAGATAGCTGGAGGAGGAGATGGCCTGAGATAGTCGTAACCCAAAGACACCAGACCATACCCTGTCCAGCTCTATCATCTGGAGCTTCTTGGGTTACGTTAACACGACTCTTGGTGCAAAGATGGATTACAGCACTGGGAATAATGCTGAGTCTTCCTAACAATCAGGGAAAACCCCAAGGAATCCAGCCTGTCTTTCCATTTCTCCATCCCAGCCAGGACTCTTCCAGCGAAAACAATAAAATCCTGATTTCCACTGCTGACTCACAGCTGACTATGGACAAGTCCACTGATCCAGAGTTTTTCAGGATTTGTGGCATCCATGGCACTGAGAGGCCTGAGCAGTTCTGTGTGCAGGAGGGGAGCAATTTTAGCACCTTTTAAAAAAAAGAAACCCCCAAGTGTTTGATAGAAAGACTCTTTTCCTGAATAAAATATTCTGCATGACCAGGCAATTCTGTATCTCAACGAGCAACCAGATATTAAGGACTTGACCTCATGCTGTATAACTCAGTTACCAACCCCACACCTCCGGGTCTGTTAGGCAGCTCCCAAAAGGCAGCACTGCCCTGGGAGGTTTATTCTGAGTGAGCCCAATGCATTTAGTGCCTCTAAACCCCTTGAGAAGCACCAGCAAGCCAGAGAAAATACTCTATTAAAATACATGCAACTTTCAAAGCCAGTGGACTGACCGTATGTCTAAAGACAAACATTTTTCTCACCCATAGTTTAATGTATTCATTAATTTCTGCAGCCCAAGTGCCAACAGTGACTAATAGAACTTTTTCTTTATGTCCCTCCTGATAGGAAATCATACTGCAATGGTAGTGTTCTCCTTCAATTGTTTTCTGTGGGACATCCACTGCCAGGTTATACTTTGGGTGTATTCACCTAAGAAAGCAACTTGCAGGACTGAAACGTCATTCTGAATAGACAAATCAATAGATAAATCCATAGCTTTTCCTTAACCTCCTTTTTCTATGCCAAAATACTTGGATCTGGGAGAACACCCTTAAAATGGAAAGACTGTGTTTAAAACACCCCAGTTTGGTGCTATGTCCTTACTGGGAGATGAGTAATGCAGTTTCAAAGACATCCAGTTGTTACGAATGTCTTAGAAATAAAAATGAAGTGTTATTGATACATCAGTCCCTGTGCCCAAGTGAGGGGATACCCAAGGTTGAGTGAGACTCACCCCTATATTAAATTACTCGTGGTCAAGCTTGAAGGAATTCCTCCTGGAGAGGTCTGAATCTCCTGCACTGGTGTCTGCCTGCACACAGTAGTCCTGTTGAGCTGCTGGGTGCTTATTGCTGGAAAATTTACATGAGCAAAGCAAAGAAACACTGACAGAGGGCAGGAGTCATTGCCGTTGCCATCACTGCTGAACTAGATGGGAATATTGAGCTTAGTCCTAAATGCTCTGCTCTGTATAGGGTTTCCATGAGCCTCACCTGAGCTCTGCCTGGGACTGCTGTCACCCTGAGGAAGGGGAAGCTGTGCATCCCCGATGGGAACAGGTTTGTGCCCCGAGACCTCATTAAAATACTTTTCCTAGCTTCCCTTGGGGTGGGACTGAGGATCTCTTCCCATGCATGGAGATGCAGGTAGGAGCCTTCTCTTCTACCTCTTTTGAAGGCACATCTGTTTAATTTCCAAGAACACTCCAACTCTTATTTAGAAAAGAGATGAGGATTCCCACTACCACTGTTATTTCTCTACATAAAGAAAACATTTCCTCCAGGTCCTTCACGAAAGACACAGAAGTAATTAAACATGATATTCTTTGTCCATCCGTTGCATCTAATTGTTCCAGGCACATTGCCCAGCCCTGTGCAGAGGCAGAATACATCCCTCCCTTTCCCTGAAGATATCAGGCCATCACAATGCCATAATGAAGAATCTTTAATGGTGTATCTCTGTCCTGTGTATATCGTGGTTAAATGGGCCAATTAATCCTGTAGGTTCAAAAGCTTGTAGCTGCAGGAAGGGGCATCGTTCTGGCAACAGAGGAGATGAGTCTCTTGCCAAAATGATACTTTCTATTTTACAAATGATGAAAATTCTCAGATTGTTCTTTTTTTTTAAAGTTAAACCATAAAGGAATTTATCACTTCAGCTGAGGGGCCCAAACAGAATGCTGTGGGCTTGCCTTACTTTTCAGGGAGATTTACTGGATATGCCCAAAAAGCCAGGTCCAGGCCAGTATGATACAGCTCTCCACTTGCTATGCTGCTTGAAAAGGAATGTGTTTCCCAGCTTTGAGGCATTTTCCATTCCTAAGACTCACCCTGCCAGTGTAACACCAACCTTTTGGTTCCTATTTTGCTTCTTTTGGAACCAGAAGTACCAGCACATCGTAATTCAATGGATAGCACTTCTTCTCCCCCTCCTTTTACCAGCAGATTGCCTGTTCAATAGAATCTCCATATTTTCTGATGAAATACCAAAGGTGAAGTTCCCAAGAATCCCAGGACAGGTTTTGTTATCTACTGTGGTGAATTCTGCTGTTTAAAGGAACACAGGTTGTTAGGTTTGGATGAAATCCCACTGCAGCTCCATGGAGTTTCCTCCCAGGCTGTGCTGACCGCACACATGGATCTCACTGGGTTCCTGGCTGTGAAACCCCCCTCAAACTCTGTCCAAGCAGTTTCTGTTAAATAGGATGGGAGCTGCACAGTGGGGCTCAGCTGAAGAGGTGGCCCAGTCCTGTTGCCAGCTTGCTGGATGACTAGGGGCAAGTCACTTCATCTGTCGATAAGGGAATAACAGTGCTGGCCATCTTCATCAAATGCCATGATATTTATTAATGTTTATTGGTTTGGGGGTTGAAAAACCTTTAAGGTAACAATTCACTGTCCCTTCTGCTGAGTGCATTATGTACATT
Organism: Zapornia atra; assembly: GCA_013400835.1. Taxonomy (NCBI): domain Eukaryota; kingdom Metazoa; phylum Chordata; class Aves; order Gruiformes; family Rallidae; genus Zapornia; species Zapornia atra. The sequence goes on from VZTU01009273.1 coordinate 13,644, forward strand.
CACCTCCTCACATCCAGAAATGAGCTCAGCAACATCCCTAAATACACCACTCCCCTCTGCAGATGGAAAAAGTGAGGTACAAGCAAGAGCTGGAGCCTGGAGTTTGTAACTCTGACACTCAGCCACCACTGCTTATCTGCTGTCACCTCTCATCTCCCTCAGAGATGCTTCTACAACGCAGCTTCTAGACCAAGTGGGATGTGCCCATAGTTATGCACAGAATTTCTGAGAGATGGACATTTGTTTTCCTGTGGTAGGAAACAGCTCGATGTAAACTGTGAAATTTAAGTTCTCTGGCAGATGATTCAGAGCTTCGTCTTGTCCCTGCTCCAAAGGATAAAATCTGACAGACTAATACAGATCTCAAAGGCTCATTATCTTCCATACCAGAACACCAAAAATATTTTCCCTTTTTCCTCTGAACTATTAAAACTATGCAAACCATAAAAAAGTTAAGGTACAGGTAAAAATGATGAAGGTTTCTTTAACCAGTTGCATTACCTGGAACAACTAGAGCTAAAAGATCATTAAAATGTGGCATGAAGCAAGAATAAAGCAGTAATTCCAAATCTTTTTTTTTTGTCAAATCCAAGAGGATGTTCCCCAAATGCTCTTTTCACTGCTCTTCCCTGCAGTCATCACTGGCACCTATCAGAAAGCTGCTTTTGAAAGGTATCGTGGCTGCTGTGACAGGGAACAGATTGCCAGCTCTGTCTGTTGCCAAACAGGTGACAGGCAGTGAATGGATGGAGATGGGGATGTGGAAATGGGTGTCCTCTAATACTGACTTAAGAGGAAGAGATTATGTGGGTTTGATCCATTTTACACTGCTAGAATGGAGGAGAGGAAAAAACCCTGCCTGTTTTATTAACACAAATCCCAAGCCCCTGTGTAAGGAGAGCTAAGTGCAACGCTTGTCATGTCTGGAAGTTGCAAAGACAGAAGTATGACCTAATGCACACCCCATTTTTTCAGTATATTGCTTCCCAATGCAATTATGGCATTTAAACACTCAAGCTTGTACTTCTACCTCACTTAAAGGTACATTTTTCTCATAGCCAGTTGAATCTCCCTTCTTGCAACTAGAGAGAATCTACTGGGGGGCAAGGTCAAACAAAGCATGTGAACTACAACACCCACCCGGCTACAGCAAAATTGGGATTGCATTTGATTAACCAACTAAATTAAGCTTCAGTCCTGCCAATCCCTACTCCTTAAATAGGTTTATGATGTTTTAAATCAAACAGCCAATAACTAACTAGAGCACTATCTATTCTTAAAACAGTTGTTCTTAAATCACTGAAGAATCTATTCTTGCACTGGACAATAACACAACCAGCAATTGATTAGGTATTTAATTTACAGCTCTGGGAGGTTTTAATTCAGGGTTTGGACAAGAAGTTTACAACACAGATACAAGAAGTAGGGTGAAAGTACTTTGGATCTTACTTTTGCACCTGCTAATATGGAAATCTTATCTGAATCCATCAGAAAAGGCCCACTGAGGCAGATACTCAAGGTTTGCTGCAGCTTGTTAAGAACGTACCCCAAAACTTCTGTATCCTGCTGGTATTTCTTTTTACCAAGTAGATTTTGTGAGATGAACTACTGAAAATGACTGAAAAGAGGTGCAGGCAAATGCAACTCAGATCTTCAAAACCCCCAGACAAACCAGCACAAAACCATCTAGCACTGGGCAGATGGCACTTCTCCTGGTACTGCAGTCGTGCTCTGTAAAAACCCTGCAGCGATCCCAGGAAGGCACAGAAGGTTTTCTTCTGAGAGCGTTCTGAAATTGAGATTTCATTCCCAAGGTCAGAATCGTACCAGGTTATCCCCACATTAGAACATGGTGAAAAGAAACAATATCAGCACTTTCCCATTCTATTTGTTTTGCTCTGTTTTCTCTTCTTTGTTTTTCTATTTAACACAAACACACTCAGCACAACATGTAGTTCTGGGCTGGAAAAAGAACAAAATAGATCTGATTGGCAATAAATAAGGTGTTTATTGTGCTCTGGGTAGGAACTAAACAACCTTTCCCATCAGCAACAAACACTTCTCCTGAATACTGAGACACAGAGATCCAGATTGAAGTGCTGCAGTACCGCTTTCTGTGAACATCAAGAGCAGCCTGAAGTCCATCCAAGGCTGTACCTCTGCAAGTGTGGCAGCTGTTCCACTCTCTTATCTCAGTCCTCACCATGGTTAATTGTTGCACCAGCCATTTTTAAGAAGCCATGTGAATTTTCTGCCTCTTCTGTGCTTGCAACTGGCCCAGGAAAAAAAGAGCAAGATTGAGCTGAGACCCTGAACTTTGTATCACCACTAGACTGGTTTTCCAAAATTGCTGACATTGCATTACAAATCCGAGCCAGACTTCATAAATTTAACATTAAACACTTGCCATTAGTGATATTTTGGGCTCAATTCTGGGACTAGTAAGTGCTTTCTGCAAGTCAATGGAAAGGGAAGGTGTTTGCTTTGCCACATGTCAGTATACCAGAATACTGCAGAGCTTCAAATGAGCTACATCAAAATTGTTGTTTTATTTAGCAGTCAGGTAAATCAATGGTGATCACCTAATGCATCATCTCCTGGATACATTAAAAAAACCCCCACCCTTATTTGTTTTTATTAAGAAATTTATGAGCTATGCAAAAAAAAAGTGTCATGGAATGGTTTACAAAATAGAAGAAACTTGCCAGACATACAGATATTTACCATTTTGATGATAACATTTAAAAGCTACATATCATACAATGCCAATTCTGAATAACCTGCTCACATATTTATAACGCAAAGGGCTTCTGCAAAGAACATCTAGCATACGCAGCCGCTGTCAGATATAAAGCAAAGACAAATGTATCTTGATGAAATAACACAAATGTAAAAGCAGTGTTTGTAAATCAAGTGCTCTGGGCAGAAAAAAATAAGTGGAAAGCTTTTCCTTACTTAAATGATGATGCTATTTTAAACTTAAGGCAGCTCTGAATGTTGTTGTCATTTATATGCGTGAAATGCTACAAACCCAACCAACGGTGCTGTTTCTTACTGTTGAATAACTTTGAATGTTAACAACATTCAAAGCATATCCCATAGTGTTTTAAACAGTTTACCTCAGAAAATATGCTTTATTGCTGAATAGTTTGCTACAGTGAGAAACCTGAGGTGCTGAAGAAATCTGAAACCATCTCCTAAAGAACTCACTAGTACATACACAGTAGCAGAAATATGTATTCACGTAAGTGTGAGTGAAATACTCTATAGTACATTATAGGTGCAAGCTCCTTTTTTGATTTTCAACACTTAGAGTTTGCTAAATTTGGTTGAGGCAATTTAAACAAGTCTTCTCAGAGGTCCCTGAGGTTGCACAACTGACCTAACTACTTCACTAGCTGCTTAAATGGGGATATTAGTACTTATGAGGCAACCAAGGTTAAATAATTTTAGCAGCAATGAAAACTTAAAAGCCACTAATGGGAAGACAATTAAATTCCTTTTTTTCTCATACATGTATTATGGCCCACAGTGCCGCTCCTCACTGGAGCTGGGGCATCAGAATACAAACACAGCTCAAAATCAGGCTGCAGTAAATAAGTAATTCTGCCTGTCACAGAATCATAGAATCATAGAATGGCATGGGTTGGAAGGGACCCCAAGGATCACAGAGCTCCAACCCCCTGCCACAGGCAGGGACACCAACCTCAGGCCTGGAGCTACACAAGGCTGCCCAGGGCCCCATCCAACCTGGCCTTGAACACCCCCAGGGATGGGGCACCCACCCCCTCTCTGGGCAGCCTGTTTCAGCCCCTCACCACTCTCTCTGTAAAAAACTTCCCCCTAATATCTAATCTAAACCTTCCTTCCTTTAGTTTTAATCCATTCCCCCTGGTCCTGCCATTGTCTACCTGTCATCCAACAAGTAACAAGAAGTAAACCAATTCTCACTCCTGTTCCCCACAAAATGTTTGCTGTGGCTTTTAAAATTCATGTTTATCAAAATACACCAGTAAAAAATACTCCAGAAGCACTTACTAAGGTGACTGAAAGGACAGTTACTGCTGTACAGTTACACTAGCTCTCACTGCAGGACTGGCTGCTGCTCGTTCTCTTTCCTTTGCAATTTCCATCTCTATTTTGGCTTTGATTTTATTCCAGTCAACTTCCAGCTGTAAAGAAGAGAAAAGTAAGTACACAGAGGTTAACTAACATTGCATAGAGAGGTCAAACAGATAGCTTTTCACTGTTTGAACAGAAGACAATTTGAAGTTACAAGTACAAAGGGACTGTATCAATCATTAGATAGCTTTTCATGTGTGACAACCTACACGAACTGAACGTATGAAGGCACAGTTGAGGTCTAACAAACTGAGCTCTCCATCTTTAAAATAAACCAAGCCTGATGTATTTTAACAAATACTAATACATCTCATTGTGTCTGGCAAAACCCCCCCACATTAAAACATGAAAATAACTTGGATCAACTTGCATCTAATTAAGATGTAATGACGTCTGAGTCCCATTACTGAGAGTATCGCCCTTTATCAATAATACATGCAGTGATGTCTTTTGACTGCACCTAAATCCACCAAGGAAACTGATAGTGTATTACACCAGTTATCTGATATAACAGAAGGCAGATTTCTGCTTGAAATTTGTCTTCTACATCAATAAATGCTTTAGCTTCATCTCGGCATTTCTCCAGCTGCAGAGCTTCATCATCTTCTGGGTGTATTCTATTTCAGAGAAATTCAGGCAATAGCTATAGTGCAATATCCCTGGTACAAGAACACTTGTCTTTCCTTCCAGAAATGCTTGATGAGACAGAAGAGATCATGGTGCATATGATGACTACAAAAACATGTCCAAAACCTGCAAAAATTGTAATTGCAAAGTTCAGTTTCATTGTTGGAGAATTAAGACTGTGAAAGATGGGATGGGGGAAAAAAAAACCCTCAACTGCTGCACAGGGAGTTTTCAGAGTAGCTGTTACTCTGTTAACTAAGTCATGAAATAACAAGGAGGATTCTCTGCAAGGAAACATGTAACTGCAAACCCCACATTCTCATGTGAAAAGGTTAATGCCTCAATTCAGGATGCATTTACTGGGTCCAGGTGCTTTGGATCTGACGACTGAAGTCTTTATGGCGCTCTAAGAAAGAATGTGTTTGCTTTAACAGATGTCATGCAGATGCTAAACATACCAGGGACAGGGCTGATTCTGCCATCCAGCCTGGAGAGCTACTTGCCAGTGACACCTAGTAACTGCCAAGATATGGATTCTCAGTATACATATTAGGTTTATCATACCTTATATATAAAGATGTGAGATATAACAACTAAACACATTGTTTAGATTCCGTATCTGATTGCAGATCAGTGCTCTCTACTGCAGCGTAGAAAAAGGTAGAAACTCCCCTCTTAAGCCTGAGGGAGCTTTAGGTGGTGAGAGGGAGACTGAGACCTTTTTTGTCTCCCCTCTGCCCAGAGATGGAATAGCAGCATGAAATCTTCCTCTTCTCTTCAATGCTTGTAACATTTCCTTCTAATTTAGCCACACAAGCCTGACAAGCTGCATTAAGAATTTAGTTACTAATGCAGCCAAGAGCTTAAAATCCACTTCATTAAGTAGGTTCCCTCCTAGTTTCAGACCCAGCAGATCCAGAATACGGATGAGGAAGAGGACTACTTTACTCCAGGGACCATCTGCAGACTGGGACCCACATCTCAAGCCTGAGCATAAGGCAAGACAGGCTCCACTCGTGTCACTCTGCTTAGGCGTTTTCACTGACAAGGTGTTATTGCTTCAGAACCCTTCCAGAAACTATGGCTTTCTCAAGGATTTAAAGACAAGACAGTATTATCTAAAAAGTCTCTTTCAGAAGCATCAGAATAAACATGATTTTTGCTCAATAATGGATTTAAAGTGTGTAGAAGACATACTTTCAGCATAGCAGCTGAAACTGCTGCATGATAAGAGTGCTCAGAATCTGTTCTGTGATTTTTCTCTGTTTTCCAGGTAAAGCACTGCAGAATGGTTCATTGAGGAGCTAGATGCTGTGCAGACTTTTAATCTTGTTTAGGAAATGAAATGTCTTTACAAGTGCTCCAAGCTAATGCCTTACATTAGGAATTGAGCTTTAGTGAAAGTGCAATGGGCACCGTGCAATTAAAGGATCTGAGCTAACAGCTCGGATGTATTTCCTGATCCATCAGCTATGGTGGATGAAAGGATTTGATGCAGTCAAAGTACACATCTCTCCTTCAGAGTTTCACCCTCAAAAATGCTTATGAACAGCAAGGGGAAGAGCAGGGGCAGTACTCCAGTGGAATCTACTTCTAGCTTATGAACTGTAAGATCTCTCCTCAGCCTTTAGGATCCATGAAATGCTAATAAATTGGAATGACCCACTGATGATGGAGAGGGTTTCCAGAGGTTTGATGAAATTGTATATTTAGCTATTTATCATATTTGGCAGAAAGGCTTGCAGTTCACTCTGAATATGTATCTGGATACCTTCAAAGTTTGTTATTAATGCTATCCATAAAATTACATAAAAACGTTGAAGACATTTAAGAGGTACAGATTCAACCATACCAAGGTCTAGCTCCCTGTTTATAGAAAACAACTGTGCCTTCATTTGTATAACCCTTGCCAGATACTAAATATATACATTCTGTATCTGTGCCTTCAAATAAAACACATGCACAACTATTACTAGCCAAGTGGCCACACATCAAGCTCCAAACTTGTATTCAGATGTAAAATCATAAGATTTGTGTTCACATTTGAACCAAAGAAGGGAACTATGAGTGATTTCCACACACACTAACCCCCCACCAAACTGTCCACAAAGAGCAGGCTGACCAAAAACTGTAGGAATAATTCTGAGGAATACTTACACCTTCTGCATATTGCAAAAATCTTTTGTTCGTTTCTTTTTTACCAAAATCCTCTAGAAACTTTTGTCTGTAAGCCAGGACTGTGTCAACATGTGTCTTGTGCTTTACTGCTAGTTCTAGGGCCCTGGAATAAAACAAAAATGGGCTTGTCAGGCGATATAAATGCTCTGGCACAACTACAATCAGCATGGCTTTGCAAAATGATACGCTGAAAAGCGTTTGGGCTGCAGGCAAACATTCCTAATCTATAGTGCCAAGTAGTTTCACATTAGTATCAGTCACAGGAGGTTAAAAGTAGTCAGTGAAGGAGACTCTCTATTTTATGATGCATGGTACAAAAAATATCCAACAATTATTTCTGATGACCTTATCACATCACTGGAGTTTGACAACAGAAGTGTTTTTATTTCAAGGAAATAAATCAGAATGGTTAGAGTTTGTCACTCTCAATAGAAAGGGGTAAAATTAATAATTTTTAATGATTTCATTTCATCATGGATCACTTCTGAACAGTGTCATGATACTGCACATACTACACAGCATTTACAAATACTCTAGAGGTGGGCAAGATCAGTCATTGGGTTAAAATAATTGATTGCTTTTGTATCTGTTTTCTTCTCAATGGCATAAGGAATACTTACCTTTGATATACACTGTTCTTAGATGATACATTTTAGGCAACATAATAAAAAACACAGATATGTGGGGGGAAAAACAACTTCTTGCCTAAAGTGATATGAATATAATAGCAGAGAAATGGCCTCAGAAAATTCTGTTAGAAAACGTGGGGTTTTGTTTAAAGGAGAAATTCCTACTTTGTTTTCTCAGGCTTAATTCATGCTTCATCCACCTACACAGTGCTGGGAGTCTGAATAGCCACATATCTATTTTTAGCAACAAGACATTTCAAAACAGCCTTAATTCTTGGAGGGTCACATACAGTTTGAGGTATCACTAAGGACTTTTCTGTGTGAACAGTAATGAAAAAGCAAAATGCTATTTAAAACCACTTCCAAGTATGTTTTGGACTTTTAGCAGAGAATATTTGTACCTTCTAAATAGGAAAGAAAAAATGTGACTACTTTAATTATTGTCAGGATATGATTTACTTCATCTTTTTTCAGCTCAGGGCAATTAGAGATAGGAAATTAGTCAGCTAAATATCTGCAAGAAAACAGTAAGGCTGCTTATGAACATACTGTATTTGAAGAAATATTACCTATCCCAGTTGTAAAGGTTAATGTTGACCTGGATAGCTTGATAAATCAGGCCTGCTTGAAGCAGCAGGGTTTCAGCTTCTTGGATGTTTCCACTGAAGAGCAGCATATGAGCCATCCTTGACTCTTTGGATGGAAGATCTTTGATGGAATTGATGTACTGAACTTTGTCAATCTGTTAACGAGATGTACCATAGTTTAGTAATGCAAATTAATTAATAAAATTTGGGTTGAAACAATTTAACTGGAAATAACTAACTTGGTTTTCCTACCTCACCAATTGATGCATAGGCAATTTCTGCCGTGGCCATGTCTTTGTTGGCAACCGCCATAGCAGCTAAACATGCCCACATAGTTTGATCCTGAAATTTAAACAAAACAAACCAAAAAACTTCTAAAACTTCAAATACTCATTATCAGGCTAAAAATGACTTCTCAAAGGAAGCATAAAAGTCCTGACAATAATGTATAACAATCCAGCGTTTCCCAGTGTGTGATTCATGGCACTATGGTCTATGTGAGGAAGTCACTACTTAACTATTTCTCAGAACTCCTTCATTCTAACAACTGTTGATGATGTAATAGGGGAGACTGACAGTGTGGCTGAATGAATCATTCCTTTTCAGCATCACTCTTGCCATACTATCACTTTATGACTTCATCATCTATGTCCCTGTCATTACTTGTAGAACTATGCTGGAAACCAAAGCACTGGCTGTGGTTGAAAAGATTTATTTTAACCTGGTTTATCTCAACCTGGCTTTACAAATTACTGTGCTGGAACCACAATGCTGACAATAACAAACACTACATTTATCATAAACATACTACAAATGAAAGGAAAAAATTGACTGTAGAACAGATTATGAACCTGTTGAAAAGTAAATAAGACCTTCAAAAGTTCTGTCTCCTCTATGATATTTTCAGTACATTTTATGTTTAGAGTTAAGAATTAGGAAAACTTGGTGATAACAACAACATTAGACTCTTGGTTTCTATCTTAAAGACTTTTTATTTATTTTCTTTTTTTTTAAAAAAAAAGCTTATGGAAACTCCACTAACTCAGAAAAACATTTAGGAAACTCCTCACATTTTAGATATCTTCCTTTATCAAGCCTGACAACATTATGACAAAGATAAACTGCTAAAACACATTAGTTTAGGCTACCACATCTGAAAACTCTAGTAAAGACAGGAAAAATGTAATAGTGAATGAACTTGTTAGTCCATATGCACTCTAGGAATTGAGTTGTAGTATTGTTGTTAACAATGTTCAATACCAAATTTGAAGCTAAACACTTTGCAATGTGAATAGGTTTTTAGAAACAGCATAGGATTACTATTGATTAGAAACCGAATAAACAGCTACGCTGCAGCTGCTCTGAACATGCCCTGTTCTGGCAATTGCTTGTGTGTGAAACAAAACCAGTAAGACCCACTAAAGGCAGTGAAATACAGTAATTGAGCCTAAGGCTGTGGTTTCACTGTCACATCTCTGCACCTGCCCATGTGTTCGAACTCTACCATGATTCAGGGCAAGACAAACCTTCCCACTGGTGGTTTGGTTTTAATTCACCCATAACTTGGTTTGGTTTTAATTCACCTGTAACTTGGGAGAATTAAAAATGTTCAGAGAATCAAATGCTCATTAAACCTTTATCACCTTCTCTTTCCACTTCTCTGGTATTTAGAAAATAGGGGATAAACCAGTGAAAGCTCAGCCTGGAATTATGCAGAAGATCAAGTCTCTAGGAGTTTTTCACTTGCTGTTCTCTCAAAGGTCCATTTTGTTACTACCAAACTGTCTACCTGGGCTGGTAAAAATTAAGTTACAATGCTTAAAACAAGATGATGAGAATAGTCTTCACACTGAAAATAAAGATTCTGCTACAGTTTTTCTTAGAGAATGACCTTCCTCACTAGTTGGCTGATAGAGACTAATGAGGAAAAGCTCATAAGAGCAGGACAATGAAAAAACATGTTACCTATATTGGGTTTTTATTATAAAAACACAAAAAATTTGTAACCATTTTTCCTTTTAGATATGGTTAAACCCATTAGATGGCTCTACAGATAAGAATGAAGAATGAATGACTCTACCCGTAAAACCGAATGACTCTACCCATTAGAATAATCCTTGAACTAGAAAGTCTTTGTGTTAATCTGAAAGAAGCAATATTATTAATATTTATTTTTCATGATGACCCATTAATTACCCTGTAACATAACACTCTATTTGAAATTTGAAATCCCAGTTCCTACTGCCAGAACGTGGAATAAAACCCTACTACTAAGGGGTAACACTCAAACATAATTACATAACCTCAAATATCTGGATGTGCACTGATTAATAATGATTAATAATGGAAATACAAAATTATTTTAAATACACATTTAAGGTCATGATAATTACACAAAAGTGCTAAACTTTTCAAGGCATAAATAGGGCAAGGATGCAGGGTTTGGGGGGATTTTTGTTTGTCTCCTTTGAAGACTGTTGGACTCACCTCATCTGTTGCTGTTGCCTAAATACATGCAAATGAAAGCAAAGGGAAAAAAAACAACAAAGAACCCATGTGAAATAAAATATGACAAAACACTAAGCAACAGCATGTGGAGATGCAGAACATTTTGAATTGGTTACCTTATGGTCTAGTCCTGAAAGCTTATTACCAACTTCTGTGAGTACCTGTGTTCATCTGGTCTTTTGAGTGAGTAGAAATAGTATTGCATAATAAAAATTGTGAAATTATATGTATGAACATTGTGTAATTATGACATTTTAATAGCTTTTCATGACCAACCCACAAATAATCAGCAATAAAACAGAAGAATGGAAACAAGACATAACATCTGATATGCAACTGAAGTAATACTTGAAATACTGGGGTGAAATGATATCTGATAATTAGCATTTACCTTGACGAAGCGACACAATCTGACAGCATCTTCCCATTTAGAACTACTAACATATTCATGAAGAATCGCAGGATAAGGGGAAATATTAAGGTGAATAAGAGAACCATCTGCTCTTCTGATTGTTATTTGATTTCCTACAAAGTGTACAATCTGGGGATTTTTGCTAAATTGACTGGGCAGAGAAAGAAAGGAAAGTTAATAATCACTTTCTTATTGAAAAGAACATTAGGAATTTAAAGAAATCTTTGTTGCAAAATTACAAAGGATTACACTTTATTTTAAAAAATCTAAGCACCTGGTTATTCAGCAGTTATATCCAACTGGCAGTTGTAATGTTCTCTAGAAATAAAATGATAGCTATGCACAATCTCTGGCTGTAAAGTAACTGCAAACTAGGTATTGGTGCAGAAATTTTCAAATATGTGCTTCAGCAAAAAATATTTTGGCTCCCATAGCTCTCAGAAGGAAATAATCAATGCAGGTATGCTTTATGAAGCATTTCCTATCACAAAATATACAGGCTAAAGTAAACATGTCAAGGAAACACGCTGAGCTAGAAATACTATCTGTGACTAATATCTTGATACTTTTCATTTCCACAGGTAGTTTAAACAGATTTTTTTTTCAAACTACTAAGGCAATATTTCTTGGGATCAGATTAAAATTCTGCTTTTGTATCAAGATGCTATTCTATTTTTGAACTGTGAATCATTATTTTAACTCCAAACTTTATGATATACCTTATAAAGCACTTTTTCTGTATTTCCTAATCCAGAAGTAGAAATATGACAAGAAAACACTGGCTTCAACTGCCAAAATTAATGTCATTATTTAAGGATTGAGTAAATGAGGTAAGATGATAGTCTTTTGATCAAAAAGAATGTCTTACCTTGCATCCTTCTCATACAGAGTTTTTGGCAAAAGATCTTTATCTACATAGACTGTGTTGGGGTAGTACCAGACTGTAAAATGTGTGTCTTGAATCCCACAAAGAATGTTAGACGTGTCGTTCCAAGCCAAAGTTTGAACCATTGTGCCTTAAAGATAACAAATTAATATGCATTTTCAAAATAAACTTCAAAATAAAGGTGCACTTCTCAAATGGTAGAAAAAGGGTAATTATTAGTCCTTCTTAGTTCCTTTTGTAAGTGCTGGTTTTAACCCCTTAGGTAATATCTTCAAGTTCTTCCCAGAATAATGTTGGTTTTGGACTTAGTTTTGAGACTGGAGATCAAAATTGAACACAGTGTTCAGGCTGGACCTTCATTATTTATTGGATCATGCATCTTCTACAGCATTGACATTTTTAATTAAAATATTATGAACTTAAGAGTTTCCATGTGTGAGAAAAATGTCTGAAAGCTTCTGTATGGAATAATTCTGAGGAATACATCCTTTTCCAATATCCTCTTAGCTGCTTACTCTGGAATGCCATAACAAGTCCTTAAATGTTAACAACTGCTTTACATATAACTGATATAAAAATTACAAGAATTTAGAGAAGATGTACTAAAACTGTTTCCAAAAATTATCTTATGAAAGCTACAGGACTATTTCTAATTTTTTTTGGTCCATTTTCACTATTACTTAAAAGAACTCCACCATTTCTTGCAGTAGATAAAAGTCTATTTGGCTGCTAGCATGTAATTAAATGTTATTCTGAACTTTTCTTACCTATTTTGACAATCTTCTGTTCTTTTCCGAACCGTTTAACTGAGGTAATATATAGATCTCTGTTCTTATCAATAAAAGCTATTTTTCTTTCACTTGTAAGTCCTTTCTGGTCCAAAGCAATCTCCACAATTTCTGTCTGAAAAGGAACAAGAAAACATTTGAATTTTATTTTGGACATTTGTATCACACAAAGCATGTGATACTCAAACAAATGAACTTTACTAAGTTCATACAAGACACAAAACTCTTGAAAAGCTGGATTGTGAAGACACTTTATGTGTGTCTTCTCTGTTGAATGAAATGTTATACAGTCTGAATTTCATGCAGGTAAAACCAAAACTGCAACAGAGAAGGTAACAGGTTAGGAATTTACCACAAAACTACTGAAACACAAATGGTAGTCCCAAAGAAAAAGCTACCTAAAAGATGAATGTTTATTTCTCTCTCCAAAGCAGTTGCCTAGTTTTGCTTTTGTTGCAAACCAGAAAAGTAGAAGAAATATAAAATAGAGTTTGAGCAATCAGGTTTGAAATAAAAACAGTAAAAGCTCTGACTGAAGGCAGACAACTTTTCACTGATGTTCTTTTCTTCAGTT
>VZTU01009274.1:0-28734 GCA_013400835.1 Zapornia atra
TTAGTCATTAGCAGCACAGTCTGAAGTAAAGCAAACTTTGTAGACACCGATATTTCATGCACAATTCCGCTTCTCCTCTGTGCCACTCCTCATTCCCAGTGCAATCTCATCAAATATCATTCCAGATAAAGCGCAGTTTCAGAGTCAAGCATGAGAACATGATGAAAACTCAAACAATGGTAAAACCAGACTCATCTACTTTGCCAGTATGACACACTTCAGTAATATCTCACTGAACTCACTGGCATTAGATATTTTATTTTCAGTTGGTAAACTAATACAGATAAAAAAACTACTTGAGGCGGTGAATTTTCCCAAATGTTGTTAAATTTTGGATCATTATCACATGGTCTTGCATGCCCATGATTTTACATAAATAAGATAGTAGAATCCCAACCTGTTCTCAAACTCACAGCTACTGTACAAAGTTACTATAAGTCACATTTCACATTGACTTAGAACCATCAGATATGAAGAAAAAATGGTGCATTTCCAAACTGAAATAGATGCATTGTCACTCTCTGTCCCACACCAAAATCATCTGTAGTGGGTCAGATCAGAGAACCTCCAGAAGTGGATGTCTAAAAAGCATAAGAACAGAGAAAACACATAGCAACCCTTCCTGTGAATACCTTCCCAGGAAACAGACTTGAAAACTTCCCACGCATTTATAAATACCGCTTTTATCCCCCCTGACAACATGACAGCTTCTTATTTGCACACTCCATTAAGAACACTGAGATGGAAAAGGGGGAGTCAGCCTCAGATTAAACAAATTTGTTTATTCACAACTTTCACCTTGTTATCTTTAGAGTACACATAAACGTTCTGTTTTTCTAAGCATCTTTTTATCAATTAAGGGACTGATTTATTTACATACATGACCAACTGCTCAAACAAGGAAGAGCACTTAATGGAAGATAGGTAATACTATTTATTATGTATTATTCTGCTTGATGTGTGCTGTCAAGTAAAGATAATATTGTCATTGTTATTCTATACATTCTTACTGTAATAGCACTCAGCAATAAACTCAATCTTATTGTTGCATTTAAATTTGAATAGATAATCAGTAAATGCTTACATTTACTTTACCATCAGTGATCCTACTGAACGCAACAGAACTAATATTAAGTAAAAATATTTGGTATGAACAGATTCTAGCAAGGAGTCACCTAAAATCTGTAAGAAAAAAACCCTGTTTTCTTAGTGGGGAAAAAAACCCCACAGACTTTCACATTTCATTATTTTCATCTTTTCTGTTGAACCCCCAAACACAGCTGAACTAGTCAAATCCATACTTAGTATCAGCTGAAGCACTAAGTAAAAAATGGTTATGTCTTAAGAGCATATTCTCAAAGTACATCTTAGAGGAGTTCAGAAAACAAGACAAGACACAGCCATAACTGGACAATGAAGAAAAATTAATGACACCATATTATTCTTCTGCCCATGTGATCCAAAGGCTTTGCAAAGGGTCAGTGCTGGAGCTGGGAAGGGAGGGAAACTACTCTCACTTCATTTGCTCTAATAGTTTGCCTGGGGAAGGTAGCTCTCAAAATATATGCCCCATATGTCCCAGAAAACCTGTTGTAGTCAAAAATTTACCTTGATGTCTTCAATCGGAAGACAATATTCCATCCACTTGTCTTTTTCTTGACATCTGTGCCCAGAAGATATTCAGGGCTATGCTAACAGAATTACATAGATCTCAGTGGCAGAAAAAAAGGTGTTACACAATGAAATAAAGGCAAATATTACCTTCATTGGAGGCAAGTTTGAGCAATTCCATCAACCATTCAATGTGAAAGTTTTCTTTCATTTCTTCAGAGAACATAGGTGTCCCCATTCAGACAAGCACAGTGAAAAGGCTCCACTGATACAGTCTCCAGGACAGGTTAGTGGACAAATCAAACTTGTTCCAGACTGAAAGATAAAGGCTCTCACCAATCCTACGTCAGATCAAAACAGCGTTTGACACCAATCCCCACAAATGTTGTGAATGTTTGTGTCTGTTATAAGTGCTCCATTCTTCAAAACCAAGCACTGTTGTTGTTACCTGACTGTTTTTAACAGTTCCTATTTTCTTAACTCTAAACTGTTTCTCCCTCCATTGCTGCTGGCTGTACAACAGGACCGGCAACTTGTCATTAATGGGCATGTTATTTAAGGAATTAGTCGATACACTTAAGACAAAAGTAAAAATATACCTCATTCTTGTAATGTTTTCATAGGCAAACTCATCTGAGGCCTAGAATTGGGCTGACTTTCTTTTAATAAATGGAGAGGGGATATTGTATGTATACCTGATAAAACACAAAGAAGTTGGAAGCAGAAAGTACTGGAAGGTTTCACATTGAAAGAGGTGTGTGCACACAGCCAGCTCCTCTTCCCATGCCCACATGCACCCACTGTGTGCATGCAGGAGCTGTAAACGGGCGACAAGATACTGTGTTAATGCAAGTTTGGGCTCCGATGTTGTGGTCGTTTGGCCCTGGCTGGAGGCCATACACCCACCAAAGTCACTCCCCCTTTTCAGCTCGACAAGGGAGAAAATATATATTGAGAGGCTTAGGAGTGGAGATAAAGACAGGTAGAGATCATTCCGCAATCAGTGTCATGGGCAAAACAGGCTCAACACGGAATAAAGGAAAGAAAACTCTCTAAATTATAACACTATACTACACATCCAGTGACACCAGAGTCAGATAATGAGCCCAGATCTTAAAGCACCTCCCCCCACCCTCCCTTCTTAGCAGACTTTAGTCATGATGTTTCTCCAGTCTTCCCCCCCAATATTGCTGCCCAGGGAGGGTCAGGGACTGGGTTTTTTTTTTCAGTTCCTCAGGAGTTGTTTTCCTTCTTAGGTGGGAGGAGACACCATTCCTCACACCCTTTCCCTGCCACAGCGTGGGGTCCCACCCACAGGATGCAGGTTTTTTTCTCCTAAATGTGACTCCTAGAAGTGCTGTGACCGTCGCTGATGGGCTCGGCATTGGTCAGTGGTGGGTCCGGCCTTGAGCCGGCTGGTGTTTGCTCTGTGGGGCCTGCAGAGAGGTTCTGGCTGCTGCTTTCAGAAGCCACCCTGCAGCCCCCTCCTCCACCAGAACCCAGCCATGCAAATACAACAAATGTCACTGTGGAACTATCAGGCGTTTGATTACTTTGGCTGTTCTAGAAAAGTTAGCGTGACTATCAGAGCAAAAGCAAAGTGTCTCAGTTCAGATCATAGCTGAAACCATACAAAAATGAAATAAACCTGTGCCAGATGATCTTCAGCTACTGTAAGCATATAGTCATGTAGTCCATCACTTGTGAAGAATTTGCTCTGCATTTAGTGATGAAAATGAAATCATGGTCTACACTTAATGTAAACATTACCCAAAAAAATCTGTTTCCCTTTCTCCATTTTTTTTCACATTTTTGCTTGTGTTCATCTGCTGAAACAAGCTAAGTGAATGAAAACCACCAGAATATAACTAAAACTTTATAAATGTTTTCTTGCATGCATTTGGAATATACTGAAAGTAGTATTTTTTCTTTATTACCAAATTTGTGTGTGTACTTCTCATTGAAATTACTACTTCTACACACAGGCATGAATAGCGGAACAGAGAAACTTTCATGGCAAATTCCCTTGTAACTATGTATTTTTACACAAAATAGAAAAAAGGTTATGATATAATATTATTATACATATATCAGTAATTGAGATAAGTATTAGGATTGCAGTTTAAACAATAACTGGGATCACAGGTGACCTGATATGATCCAATCCTTTACAGGCAACGCTGGGTAGAACTGGTCGTGTTTTCTGCAAAAGGCTGAGGGGCTTCCTATCTGTGGAATAAACCCTCAAGACTGACGCTATTGTCAATTTATGACAGCTGAGAATATAATAATTTTATTCTATAGTAAGCACTAATTTTGCTTCTATTAACTCTCAAAAGAAGGGTGAAGAATATGACAGAGACTGCTACTACCAAAGATATTTCTTCTTATGATGAAATTTGTATGTAATATAAACACTATGTTAATACAGTAGCAAGGGTGGTTTCATTTTCTTGGTTTTGGTAATGAATTAAAAATAATAGGTATTTTTCTTGGAGTAACAGGAAACATTCTTGCACCATGAAATCATTTCCGTGGAAGACACCCTGCATTCACAGTAATGTGGCTGTGGTAGTAGTGGCACTCTTCACTTACAGCTACATATATAACTAGCAGTGGCACTGCTGGTTGTCTTGCTAGTCTGAGGTATTGGTAGCAAATGGATTTCTGATTCATTATGTCAAGTCCATGAAGAAAGACAAGTTTAGAAGATTGTAAATAGCATTTGCCAGTTTTTGGTGGTGGAATGAAACTATAATGGAGCCTTGTTTAGGCTGCAAACTTGTAAAATCTAAGTCTAAATTGAGGTATCTAACCTGACTGACAGCCTTTTGTTAGGAGACTAAGCTCATTCCATGAAGAAGACAGCTTTGGTGTATACAGTGAGGCACTACCTCATTTTTGACTATATAAAAACCCTGGTAATTCCGGAGAGTGAGCAAGTGCTCTTACAAGCAGCAGCCCAGAGATGCCCACAAGGAAATACTAGATGTGATATGCATGACTGACTCAGGACTACAGCAGAGCTCCTCCATATACTTGGGATTCAGTATGCTGAGTTCCTGGGAGGAAGAGACCAACTCCTCTGCAGAGTACCCTTGAGGTTAGACTTCTTGGTTAGAGAGAAGTAGATGTAGGCTTAGAACTTTCTGACTCAAATAGGTTTTTATTCAGTGCTCTTGTATCAACACCATTTTTGTAAATACAGCCTATGGTTGCATTATATATATGTCAAAAAACAATAGAAAAACTATCTAGAGAATATAGAAGAAAATAGCTCAGAAGTAGACCCTACTAGATTTTAAAAAAAAAAGTGTTCCACAATAAAGGGAGTTTATGACATCCTGTATTTTAAATATTAAAAAAAACTATGAAATATGTAATAAGCACTTTATTAGTTCAATTAACATTCTTGGTATTGAGCTAAAGAATGTGTTGAAACCTGTACATAATCTAGCTATAAGACAAGTTCTAAAAACCACTGACCCAGAGTAACAATAAAAATACAAACATATCTTAACTAGGTGTTCTGTTTGAAATAGTACATTGCCTGGGGATATTTCATTAACATAATTATGTCTGGCTGTAACCAAAAAAAATCAGACTAAAAGGAGGTGAAAACATTACCTTGCAAACTTGAAGCAGAATGTGTATACCCTGAAAATACAGAACATCTGATATTTATGGTTGTATACAGTATAATGAGTTCAGGAGCCAGATGGTCTGATTTCGTTCATGGTGCTGGGCTTCTGGGAGGTATGCAAGTAGATTTAATAAAAGCCAGGAAAAAAGATCTATTGCAGTAACATTTTCTACTCACTGTAAGATGAATTAGGAGATAAAGAAGTCTTAAATGGAGAATTTGTGTGAAGAATTTCTGCCTTTTGGAACTAGATTGAATCAAATCTATATAAAAAAGCAGATTCTCAGGAATTATAACCATATGCAGACACAAAAGCCATCAATTAAAGGCATGGCTTTAAAGATGAGGAGGTGAGGATGAAGTTTCAATTCTAGATATTTCCCCATTTCCCTGCTTTAGTCAGCCTAACCTGGTCTTTTTCATGTGTCGATACACTTCAATTCCATCTCTACCCTCTGAGGGACAGAATCTTTTCTCATATAACAGCAATTATCTAGACTAAGTTGCAAAAGAAAAAAAATTACCTCAGAATAGCAACCCAAATGCCAGGAAGAAGGACAAATAATAGTCTTGCTGAAATGCCAAACACTAGAGATTTAATGCTTTTCCAGCCTACGCATATACAATTCCCATAGAAATCATATCCCAAACCCTCTACAATGAGGTTTACTTTAGTGTTCTGTTCACATATGTAAAACTATGTATTTGTGATCCAGAGTGTAAATTGTTTTAAAAAATCAAACTTTGACTTGTTCTTTAGACTATATATTCTTGAGAAGCCAGAAAATGGATGGATTTTGTTTTCAGATTTAGAAATAACTCTTAACCTGATAGGATAACAAAGTACTGTATTTTCCATGCCCTTTATTCTTCTGTGTCTTGAACTACGAATTAAATCAATTTCTTGAGTGTTGTTTCCCATAGGAATAGGTTGACTTTGATCCTAAAAAAATTACAAACCTCTGGAAATCCACAATTCAGTTTTGAGGTTATTTGGTTTCAACTACTTCCCTTCCTCTTTTATTGCAGGTTTCTTTATCAAGATACATGAAATACTTTTGCCAACATGGGAGGTAATTTTCAATGGTCTTCATTTTCTTGGGATTTTTAGAGGTTATTGGAACAGAATATACAACATTATTGTAACACACTGTGGTCATTCAATATTTCAAGGATGTATATATAGGTAATGTAAAGTACACGCTACGGTTGACACACTGGAGGAAAGGGATGCCATACAGAACTATCTTAATGTACTTAAGAGGTTGGCCCATGCAAACCCCATGAAATTCAACAAGGCCAAATGCAAGGTACTGCACATGGTCCAGGGGAGTCTCAAGAACTACTACAGGCTGGGTGGAGAAGGGATTGAAAGCAGCCCTGAGGAGAAGGAGTAGGGGGTGTTGGTGGCTGGGAATCTCAATATGACCCAGCAATGTGTGCTTGCAGCCTAGAAAGCCAACTATGACCAAGGCTGCATCAAAAGAAGTTTGGCAAGCAGGTCAAAGGGAAATGAGTCTCTTCCTCTATTCTGCTCTCATGAGAGCAGAACGTGATTAAGGTTTATGAATATCTTAAGGGTCTAGAGGATGGGCTTAAACTCTTCCCAGTGGTGCTCAGTGACAGGAAAAGGGGCACAGTCCTTCAGTTTAAAGCCCAGTTCACCAAGTTGGGCAGCCTGCTGCCAAAGATTCTCTTGCTTCTTCTGGACATGTGGATCCTTTCTAACAGGTTATAATCATCAAAGAACAACCCATCATCATAAAAACCAAAACCCTCATCATGGCACCAGCCACATAGCCAGGAGTTGATACGCATTATACATCTATTTATTTGTGGCTGTCTCATTTCCTCCAACTGGTAGGACAGATGAAAAGGTATCTTTGGGCACCTATGTTTTTCAGTTACACTCCCAGGGCTTTATAGTCTTGACTCTACCCAGGTTCTGAATTGCAGTATCAGTCACACCCCCATGAATTAAAGTCCCTTCCAACCTAAACCATTATATGATTCTATGATACAGTGTCTCCAGAGGATGAATTACAAGACCTTTTTTGGTCTTAATATAACTGAAGAAGTATAGGATTAAAGGTGACCATCTCAAACAACTTGTACAAAAGACAGCCTTTTTAAAACTTCCTTTCCTTGTACAAAGAATATTTAAGTTATCCACCAGCAGCCATTGTCTTGCACATTTACATGTGAAAGTTAATGCCAGAAGAGGTGTGAGACTGAGAGCCACACTGTACTTCATTCACACTCCTGTTCTGATTTTGTGGTTTACTTAGGAAGAGTTCAACCTCCTCCACTCTTCTATCTTATTCTAGGTCTTCTCCCAGAAATGCATATCTCATTAACTTCTGGAAGAAGTGGAAAGGATTTTCTAGTCCTTCCCTTGGATCTCCAGAAGTGTAAGGTTCCTTATGAAGCCCCTCATTAAAAATATCATCTTTCAATGAGACATTCAGAGAAGTATGAACTTGTGCTTTACAGTGATTGG
Organism: Zapornia atra; assembly: GCA_013400835.1. NCBI lineage: Eukaryota > Metazoa > Chordata > Aves > Gruiformes > Rallidae > Zapornia > Zapornia atra. Next base: position 7,755 of record VZTU01009274.1, read on the forward strand.
TAATGAGCAATTATTTTTTAAAAAAATAAAAGGGAAGTATAACTATCCAGTGATATTTTGATGTGCTGTGCTGGAACTTCCAGAGATCATGGTCTATGATAATATGACATCAGTCTATGTTGAATGATGATTCAGAACTATAATTAAAATTGTTCGTATTTTGATTTAGGCATAAAATTACACTACTAAAGTTGACAATTATTATTCCCATTTTCCAAACTAGTAAAAAAACCCGCAACCAAACCAAAAGATGTTTTGATACCTGTGATGAACCGCTTACTGTAGGGAGGTTATGGTTCAGGAATTCCTACTCATTTTAGAGACAGGAAACAAGTTCCAATTCCTCAAGTATCTAAACAACTAATTTTCATACCGCTATAATTACCTCTTTCACTGCTGTCTAGGTGAGAAGAGTGGTAGGGGTTGTTAACTTCAAAAGGCTTAAGATGTCATGAAACTGGATTTATTATGGTAACTAAAGTACTTAGATATGGAGTAACTGTTGTAAGCTTACAGTTTTCAAATATTTTTATATGTACAATTTATATACATTATTTCAGACTTGGCCAGAAGACTTTGCCCATTTTATTCATAATTGTCCATTCAGCTTTAGTGCTACCTTATATATAAGAAAGGAAATTCACCTCAGAGTTCTTAGTACTTTGCTGCCTTGTTTTCTCATAAACTGCATTCGGAAATGACCCTTCATTTTCAGCACTACTGTTCCTCTGGTTATTTTAGGATTTATTATGAAATAAAAGTACTTCCAAAGGGAAGAGATGGCAATCATACTTCTGAAGAATTTAACACCTTCAGAGGTTTGCACAACCCAGAAGTAAGTAAAGCCTGTTTCTTCATACACAGATGTAAGAATAAAATACATTATTATCTGGTGATAAATTAATACGTGCAGATTTTGTTTGCACTAAAACTGAAAAGTATGAAAACAGGGAGTTCATGACCATCATAGAGCAGTTCAAATTTCACTGCCAGTTTCTGGTATTATCCCTATTCTTTTTAGGCATGTGCTAAGGATTTATACAATATATATGCAAGTTACCTTTTCATCTCACTTGGCACTGTAAGCGAACAGCAAATTCCCATCTAAAATAAAAGAAAAATAAAGTAAAACTGCAAAAAATTTAAATTATTCTGAACTCTGTAGTCAACTGGTTAAGTCAGTGCTTAACATTTGTGAGTGATTCAAAAAGGTTAATCCACAGCACTGGAGACTATGGTTAATGGTGTGTAACACTTCTGTTCATACAGTTGCCAAAAAGTGAGTGAGAACATCAACCTGGTTTAATAAAAAATTTGGCTTATGCTGAGAGCTGTTTCAGACCCTTGACACCCTGATGGCGTGGGAAAATAGTATTCATGGCTAGATACACACGCTTTAGTCAGTGTTATTCTTTTTAATGTGGTGATGTCCCCGACCTAGGGTAAGTTGTTAATGCCCCAGAAAGACTTCACGACAGGAGGAAGATAAATGGAAATAGAGAAAATAAAAATCAAGGCTCACAGATAGCAAACAATTTTCCATGTTTCCTAGGTCAGTCAGGAGTGTACAGACACGTGAATGTATAGTTGATATAAAAACTGTCAAGCTTACCTCTAAGTAAATTACTCAGATTTGCCTTTATTTTGGTAAAGCCTAGGAGCCTCATCCTGACTCCTGATCTGGAGTAGTGAATGTGGGTATCAGCAAAACTCCCTGTAACTGACGTTTTGAAGGATTGCTGAGCAGGTGATTATATAATGTCAGCTGTTGTTTGTTAAGGACAAATTTCCAGCCTGCATGAGAAAAATTTTGAGCATATGATTCAAGAGTACCTTCAAGTTAAACAAACACCAACAAAACACAACAGACAAACACCGAAAAATCCAGCCACAAAAACCAAACCAAACTTAGCTACACAAATTACTCTTTTTAAGCATTGCAGAAAATTCCTGAGATTGGTCTTGGGACCTGGAGGGCTTTCACAGTAAAATGGGTTAAGCCATTACTAGGTGCTACCTACCAGCTAGGAGATGAAATGAAATGGGAGGAAGGTCTAACACAGAAGCATACCATAATCATAGGTGTACCTCTGGCAACTGGAATACTTACTTGGAAACGGATCTCAGCTGCAGATCTGAATTAGAATTTACTGCCCCAATTGGAAACACTTCTATGAAAAAGTAAGGAGGAGGCCCCATTCTCCTCTCCTTCCTTCAGGCTGATGTCATCTGGCCAGAGCTGGAAAATCAGGGAACAGGCAGGTATTTGTTAACTAGAAACCAGATCTTGAGTGCTACCAAGAGAAAGGGAGACAAGCCTGTAGAGGGACAATTTGTTCTGTTGTTTACAGACTGTGAAGCTGCTGGAAGGGAAAGTGGAGGAGGTGGACTCTGTTTTTGTTTTGGCTGAAGCTGAATAAAAAGTCTCTATGAATAAATCTGAAATTCTGGAGAGGTGATGGTCCCCATTGAACATGCAGCTCCCACTGTGTTTGTATAGCTGAGTGGCCCTGACTCAGACAGGACTTTAAGACCGCCCTATCTACATGAAAAAGTCCCAGTACCTGCTAAGGCAAGAAAATCCAAACATCTACCAATTACCAGGAGCCAGAGGGCTACATCTAATGGCAAAACAGAAAGGATAATCCAGCTCTCCTTTTCCATTCAGAGAGCCTCTGCTGTGAAAAGAACAGAACTGTGATGCTGGGAAAAGGACTGTGAGTCACCAAAGAAACTTGCTGCATTGTACGGCTCCCCAGGAGGCCCCTGCTAGAAACAGGCTGTATTATAAGGCAGCACAACTGCTCAGATGGCAAGGCTTGAACTAAAGAAGAAAACAGAACATCAGGAGAGTTAAGATGCAGTCCTGCTAGGAAATTTGGCCACTGTAAGAATCTAGATTAGAAAAATTAATTTATTCAAGTTTTCATTTGTTAAGAAATACTCCTAAATCTGATCAGCCAGAACAGACAAATCACTATGCTGTTTTTAGCTGAGAAATTCTTCCAGGAAAATCACTGCTTTGATTTATCACCATGGTTTCCTAATGTTTTGTAATGTGATAAGGCAATTATCAGAACACTTCTGTTAACTTAATCTGGGACCTAAATCTCACCATTTGTCTTTATTTTCCTTTATTCTTACACTTCAAGTGAAATTTGGTCAATAAAATTCTATTGTTTAGGTCTATGTCTCATGATAGCTCCAATCTTAAACTGGAAACCACTAGCAAAGGAAAAAGAAATGAGACATAAAAGTACATTATCTGGACATGCATTACAATACACCAGAAGGCCCAGAGAGCTGAAGATATTGCATAGCATTTATCAATTAAAAAGATAAAGAAACATAAATAGTAAAGCAGAAAATTTAAACCAAAGTTTATTTCAAGGACTAGATATGCCTGAAAACATGTAAGTTTCCAATGCCTCCCTTACCATTTTCCTTTGAGTACAAACTAAGAGATAGGAGAGCTAATGTTCAGGTTATGGCATGCTCCAGAGGTGCTAGACCACTGACATGGGGAGCGATGCACAATCACTTACTGCATTGTCTTGTTTGTTCAAAAGTATTCCTGTCTATGGGGTGTCTACTCTATAATGGCAAATACAGTACAATATATATGACATGAACCCGTACAAACATTGATGACCTTCACAAATAAATCTTGATCCCAGCTCTTCTTCTGTTTTAAGAGGTTAAACCATAAAATCTAGATTAAGACTTGATACTTTGGATTTCAGCCTAAATTTAGTATATTAAGATTAATGAAACACTCATAAGTCAGAAATCAAGTGCCTAATGCTGAAGAAAAACAATAAAATTGAGTTTAAAAAATGGAGGCATACATGTTCCAAAATGAAATATGAAAATGTTCAAATATGACCTGATTAAATGGCTTGACCACATTCAGGAAATAAAAAATGCTGGCTACTCACGGAAAAGTAAATCATGAAAATAAAAGCAGAATTTGGAACTAAAAACAAGCAATGCATAGCAAAAAAATTGTGATTGGTGATGAATAAAAATGCAATAACATTTAGAAGTTAACTGTAAATCCCTGACATGGAGTGATAAAAAGCAGGTAAATTATGTAGGAAAAAAAAATACACCTGTCCAGTTCATGGGTTATTAAGGAGGATGCTGCGGTCAGCATTGTCAATGGAAATAAATTCCTTAAAATTAGCAGAACTTCCACTCAAGAAGTCAAGAACATTACGCTAATATTACTATTAAACTTATCTTACAAAACAAGGAACAAGCTGACAGCTTACACATCTTTATTCACAACAGCAGGGAAATGGCCTAAATACTTATCACCTGATTAATCCAGGTGAAGTAGGAGATGAGTTAATACGGAATGCAAGAGATAAAAGATTAAAGGATGGGAATATAATTATTGCTTGTAAACATTGTGTTATAGAAAATAGATCTTGTCAAACGAAACTGCTTTTGCCAATCAGACTACAGATTTGGTGGAGGTATAACGCATAGGGAAGATGCCTGAAGTTCCAATAAGCTGTTTGATTGGTACTACACAACATTCTGGTTAAAAATAACAGCATGCAATATCCTTAACATGCCAAACCAGCAGTTTAGGAAAGCTGACTGATAGACATCAAAGTAGATGTCACTGAGAAAGAAACATGGAATGGTGATGGCTTTAGTTGACTACAAGGACTGTGGTTCTTCAATGATAATCAGACTTTTTAGTAATAATCTGGATGTAAATACAAATGTTTCTGCCAATAAAAACATGTTCTCATAAAGATGGGTGCGCTGGAAACAATGTTGAGCTATACTCCAGAAATGTTTTACTTCACTTGCCAAAGTGCAAACCACTGTGTCGCCCTGTGACACAAATGCAGGGAGTCTCGGAAATGAGATTAGCATGGCATTGGTCAGGAGGCTTTGTTCTGCAGCTCTGCAAGTTTGTTCTGACACTGGGATGTCACCCTGCCAACTACTCCCCACAGCAACCAGATGTGTCAAGACACATCCCTCCACTGCTGCACCTTGACTTTTTATGACAGGAGGAGGTTTTTTTTTGCTAAGGTTGCTTTTCAGACCGACACATACGGGGAAAATACCCCAAGGTCCACTATCCCTTCTCAAATCAGTCTAAGGAATTTCATATATCACTTCCATTAAAATTCCAGACTGTTTTGAAAATCTAGAGGTTCAACACATAAACAAATTATCTCAGAGTTACAAGTTACTGCACATTAGCTGTCTATCACCTCTGAGCTACAGTCTGAACTTTAAGATTTGCATCTGTAACTATTTTGTAATCAGGACAATCTTAAGGTCGGCAATTAAGCAGTGTCAGACTTTAAGGTCACAGTATTTTTACTCCAAGACCACTATAATTTTTTATAGATGTCTTCCTGAGATGGAGGGCCTTTTTATTTGTTGAAGGAAAAAGGCATTACAAGAGGAAGAGAAAAAGCCACATGCCTTCTTCCTTAGGGGTCAATAAAAGGAAAGGCAAACATACCTTTCCAGACTTTGCTATTAGGCACCTTTTCTGATCAGCTGCCTCATGCTGACAAGCCAGACTACATCCTCTCCCACAGGCCATGTCTCCTCACTGCAAAGAAGGGGTTTGGCATTTGCTTTATGAATACAAGACTTTGGCATGTGTTTTGGCTAACTATTTTTAAAACCAACCTTTCTAACTGCCAACTCTTCTAAAACTGCAATGACTCAAGTGAGCTAATGAGAATGATAGCTTTGTTTTATCAAGTGTATTTTAGAAAAACCAGTAATCACTAGCTGTATCCTATAGTTTGTAGAAAACAGGCCTGTGCATGGATGTCTTAGTACCTCACTTGTTATTTACAAACCAAAACGTAATTTCAATAGGTGAAATCTTATATTTCTTTATTTTCTTCAGGTTAATCGCCCTGTCTCAGTCTGAATCTGAAGTAATTGTATTTTACAATGCAAAGTATTTATCCATTTGTTCTACCTTCTGTTCTGCGTCATTCAGACTAATGGGTATTATGGCAGGACTGGACAGCTGCAGCTGAAAATATTGCCTCAGGAGTCTGCCTGTTTCTTTTAAATGAAATAAAGGCAGTAAGGGATAAAACTGAAAATGGAGGCAAAGCACATCACTGCCCTCATGATAGGAAATGCCTGCCAGAACTCTTATTCAGCAGCTAATTGGTTTTCTTTATATACAATGCCCTAAAAGTCCAACAATCTTTATAAATGCATTTCTGCTAATCCTCATAGCATTAAATCATAGATCTTTTAAATCTATTTAAAAAAGCCCTAAATGCCACAGTGCATTTCAATCAGCACATATTAATACCAATTTTAACAAAGAAATTTCAAGTATTGCAGATTTTATATAATCTGCCTCCTTTCTGTGAGGAGGACTTTACCTTTCAACAAGAGGAGAGCAAGAGAGCAGTATCAGCAAGTGAGGGAAAAGCTCTTTTCTGCACTTCACCCATCCTGGCTATCACATTATACTCTCAGGACTTGCTGACCGGAGACATTTTTCCTGCCTCCATTATGTATTGCTTTTCTTCACTTTTCAAACTTCCCAAGATCATTTCTATGTAAGGTATTTGCTTTGGGAATATATTTCACTATCATGCTTCAGAGCAAATTCTAATCACAGGGAAGAAATTCACTTGGTAGCCACCTTGTTGCTATCACTTTTCATGGGGGACAGAGATCTGTCTGCCTTGTTCTGCATGGAAGCAACTACTGTTGATACTGTGACTCATCTACAATACAACTCCCAGCATTACATCCTGCTTTATGGTAATCATGCTACCTCACAGTAACATATATTTTCAATGAAATCAATAGCAAGGTTTTGATCACAACAGTTTACCTACAGAATCTATTTATCACTTCCTGATGGCCATTTTTTTGCACGGTGTATGAGATTTTTCTGACCATCAGAATGAAGATAGGCAAAGATGCTAGAGAACATGAGTAATGGGCATTGGAACGCAAGATTCAAATTACTCATTACAACAGGATCTATGTGGTTTTGTGGTGACTGACTGTGTGTGGGCTAGTTGGCAGGGAAAATAGGTTTGAATTTTGGACAAGATCTTCTAGATACAGCAAGGAGTTTACAGTCAACAGAGTCCAGCATGAAATCCATACAGAATGTAAGAGACCATTCTCCCAGAGAGAAAGAGCACTCTTATGACTTGCATGGATTTGTACCATGGAGCACTAAACCACACTGTTATTGGCAAGAAAACAAACTCCAGGCTGAAGAAAGTATCCTCTCCCTTCTACTCTTTTTCTTGTTCTCTTTCCTTCACAATTACTTGGCATTAACAGTGAAGCAGTAGTGCTTGCAATGATCACCAGGTTACAGAAGAGAAGGAGGAAGCCACTGATGAAGAGAAACACATCAGATCCATGTATATGAGATCAAGAACATCAATTGAGGGTAAAAAAAGGTCTGATTTTAAATGCTTTTACATAAAATTTACCATGTGCTCAAATTTCAAGTAATTATGGTAGTCTAGATGAGATGAAATACACTGTGGAGAAGAAAATAGAATTGATGTTTAATATTAAAATTCTTTTTCTGAAAAAAATGCTAGTTAGTAAACACGCAGTGTTACAGTTATAACAGACTATAATGAATGATTCATTAACCTTGTATGAGATGTTTAGACATGAAAACTTGCTAATAAAGATAAAAGTCAGAGACTGGAACTGAGGTTAGATAAGTCAAACTTTGAAATGAAATGAAGTCTGCTAATTTTCAGAGTAATTAAGGATTCTCACGGTTTTAATGGGGAATTATAGATTCCACTTAAATGGAAGTTTCAAGGCAAAATTAAGTAACTTCAGTTCTGCACTCATAAGTGATTGTTAATCATCAAATCAAAAAAGAAAAAGAAAAAGACATCTACATATCAGACTCTCATAAAATAGAACCATAGACACGGAAAAAAACCTTAACAAAGTTCCTTTTCCCTGCCAAGTCATAAATATTGTTAGAGCAATCAAATCTTCCTCAAGAATCTTCTCAAAAATCTTTCAACATTTGTATCTTCAGAAAAATAGAAGGTGTCTCATGAGCAGACAAATAGGCAGCTACAGAAGCTGTATTTTTAACATAGGGAAGGAAAAAATAATTCTAAAAGGCACTTATTGTTGGGGATTTTCAATATACCTGCAAGTCACACAAATACTGAAGTAATTCTTAACATAGAAGAAGTCCGTATGTGTGCATCTCAGATCTATTTGTCTCAAGCAGGTTCTCCCAGGGAGCAATACTAGGTCCCACACTGACAACATCTTCAGAAATGGCCTAGATGATGGGATTGAAAGCGCTCTCACCAAGTTTGCTGATAACACCTAACTGGGTGATGAGATGAACATGTCAGAAGTGAGAACCATCTCACAGAGAGATCTGGACAGTCTGGAAGAGTGGCTAGCTGTATGAAATTTAACAAATATTATGCCAAACTCCTGCTCCTGAGATGACATAATATCCCAGTACAGTCTGGAATCTGTGTGGAGCATCCTTGCTGAAAGGGACTTGGGGGTGCTTGTGGACAACAAGCTATGTGCTACTCCAGGAACAGTAGCAAATTGGATCTTGAACTGCATCCACAGGGCATTACTAGCAGAGATAGAGCCATGATCTTCCCACTTGACTCAGCATTTGTCAGACCACACCTGGAGTACTGTGCCCAGTTCTGGTGCCTGCATTTCAAGAAACACAGACAAACTGGATAGACTCCAAAGAAGGGCTATAGAGATGATGACAGGGCTAGAGAACCTTGTCTGCAATGAACAACAGAATGAGTTAGTTCTTTTCTCCCTGGAGAAGAGAAAGCTCAAGAGGAGTCTCATCACAATATTATAGTACTTAAAGGCTGGCTACAAAGAGGATGGAGGTTCTCTCTTCACAAGCAGCCACATGGAGAAGACAAAGGACAACAGGTACAGTTTGCACCTGCACCAGGAGAGGTTTCATCTGCACATAAGAAATATTTTGATTGTAAGATCACTCACTGAAACAATCTCCCCAGGGACATAGTAGAGTCCCCATTGCTGTGAATTTTCAGAATGCGATTGAACAGGGTACTAGATAGCCTCATGTAGTCTGACCTCCCCACAAAAGGTTAGATCAGATAATGTTTTGAGGTTCCTTCCAACCTGGCTATTCTATGATTATATTTGTGGAGAGGTCTGTGCAAGAATAAGGACACAATTTTGTCTGTATTTCTGCCATAGACACTAATGCTAAAGTGACACTCAGCCTTGTATCCACACTTAGGAACTATGCTAACAGCCTGAAAAATGTGTGGAAGAGATCTATAAAACCATCAGAACTTAAAAAGTTGGTTTATAATGAAGAAAAAAATAAATTAAAAAAACCCAAACCTCTTCCCTTTGACCAAAAGGTGTCCTGGTTACAGCATGCAAACAGCTTCACTAGCACGAGGTAACAGCAGTATCAACCAGAGAAAGGTGCAGCTGCAAGCAACCAGTCACTGGTATAGTTTTTCATAGTCTTAAACAGGACTTCCAGTGGACATGCTTTGGTGAATATGCATTATTAGGAGCAATACAGTGGATGGGTGGAATATAGACATGTTCTATGTGTAACATACATACTTTCTGGCATAACACTACATTACCTCTTAAGGCAAGACCGGTTGACCATACAGCTACTATGTTCACATGATGTGTGCTTACTTAAGGAAGCAGCTATAACCAGGAAAATCATGTGAAATGTAATCTGAACTTGCTGAAAGCTTCTACAGTGAGAAAACTATAACTACAAAGATAAATTATTGCAGACCTATAACTTGGTTATTTAGATTACTTTTTACGGAACAGCTTCTGACTGACTTGGTGGACAAAATGACCAGAGGATCTTGATTAGCATTTTTTGCCATCTTAAAAGGAAATACTTTGGAAGTTTCACATCAGTTCCCTGCCTTGTCCCTTATGTAAAAGGATTTTCATCTGTCTGCTAGTAGATGTTAACTTAAAAAAAAACACCCCTGGTTTTGTACTGAACCATTATATGGATAGATACAGTCAATAGCAAGCAAAATTATGATTAAGTCTCTGAGTTCATAAAGCATTCATCTTGAGTTATAAAGGAACAAATCGCCAATAGAAAACATCAAACTGAAAATCTACATATATTAAGAGTCTGTGAGTCTTGACACTTCACATTGACTCTCTCCCATACTCCTGGATCATTTAGTACTAAATTAATTCGCTTTTGAAATCTTCCATCTTTGTAGGTGAAACTCAGCTGATATATACTAGTGCCTGGAATTCCAAGTTATGAAGAAATAAAATCATTCACTTTCTGGCAAATGGAAAATGACACATTTTAAATCCTACCCTTCCAGATGCAATGCTTCTAGGAAACTGTAACCTGCCTATACTGCTTGTCTATTCCTATGAAAAGCATATCAAGTAGGGTGAATTCAGCATGGGGTTAGCACTCTACTTGTTGATGTAGTAGTGGGCCCATCTGGTCATGCTATGTATCTCTTCTTTAAGCAACAGCAGTTCCCTGTTGAATTAAATTGTTGTGTCAACAGGGTGTCTAGTGCTCTAGCAACCTTCTATTAAAGGGCTGAAGATATATTGCAACATCTAAATTACTGTACTATTTCCTCGTCTGTTATTGTGATCTGACATCAATGTTTTCTTTAATAGATTGGCTTGTTGAATAAAACATACTAAAATGTTCCCAAAACACTTCTATTTCTTGGTCTGTTTAGATAGAGAATCTTTTAATTCTTTCAGTCTATAGACTTTTGTTAAGTTGGTATCTCTACTAATTTATCTGAGAAAATATTGGTGCTGTCACTTGAAAAGGTGCAATGTACTATGTAAAATAAATCTTATTAATAGGCTTTATCCTTTACACCTTAGGATAGCAATTATGGAGAGTCCTTCCTGCCTACCATACCATCAGTGTTTCCTTTTGATAAGGATGTGGTACCTGGTGATTCTCAGGTGTAGAGATGTACCCTTTCAGATAATTAACAAATGCCACAGCCAGAAAAGTCTGAGTCAAGGTCTAAGCATCCTTCAAAAGAAACCCACTTGAAATGAAGCACTTAGAAGGCCAGTGTGGCCTTTCCATTTACATGAGATGTCAGATTTCCGACACAGAATTATCTTATCATGCTGTGCATTTCTCATCAGGCTTTCTTACCTTTTGGTACTCAGCCTACAGTAATAGTATTCTCACACCCTATTATGTCTTGAGAAAAAGTATTGCCTTATAATTTTATAAAAACATGCACTATGTTGACTTATTGTGTCTTTCTGGACTACTCGCAGACAGAAACTCTCACATTGTTTGATATTTTACATAACTTCACAATGAAGTGCTCCACTCTTTCTCTCAATTAGACCAAATACATGCAAAGTATAAATCCATTTTGAAATACTATTTCTATCTAAGCACCTGGAGGGACAGAATTATACCAAGACTGTGAAAATGACAAAATTCTTTTGTTGGGTTTTTTTATTTATGTTTTTGGTTTTTTTCAGTTTGAGGTTTTTATAACAACATTACTTCAATAATATTGTTGTGCTTACAAATTGTCCATACACAGCTCATAGCAGTTCTGCACCATTTCTCTCACAGTATTGTTTATTAAGGGCAGATGTTGGAGGACGTGGTGGGAAATACAGCCAGAATTTATCATGTCTTGCACTCCTATTGTCACTTCCTACCGCAGAACAAAACACCAGAGAACATGTTGAATTTTGCACTTAGGAAATCCTACATAGGTCTTTTAAAACCAGAAAAAAGATAAAATAAAATTCAGACACATTCAGGAATTGGTGATTTCCAGGCTGCATTTATGACAATAATACAACTTGCTGAAAGCATTAAGTTCTGATGACTGATGAAGAGGTCACTGCTGAGCTCAGTCAGTGAGTTAATACAGCTGAAAGGGATGGAGATTTGTCAGGATTTCTGCAAGGCTCATTTGAGGTCTTGTTTTCCTGGGTGTGTAAATACTGTTAGCATGTGAAACAACACAGGAGTGAAAATCCTGATCCCACTATCAAATGCATGGGTTCTGCCACTAAATTCAATGTTTTTGGACCGGTTTTTCATTCTAGAATAGATGAGGACATGTGAGAGGACACAAGGGAAAAGGAGGGAAGAAAATATTTAATCACATTCCAAACACCTTCTTTCACAAACTCCTACAGTTCCACTTTTGTTTCCTTTTTAGCCATAGTTCAATAAAGAAGGTATGCTCCAATGTAAAACACAAAGGCTTTCTTAAACACCCACAGACTCACAAGGACATAATTTTCTTCAGCAGTTATCCCTTGCCTGAGCTGATTTACTGTGCCTCCCACACCTCTGACCTGTGTGATGGCTTCCAGGAGAGCTGCGCTACCCAGCTGTGCAGTGCCATCCACCCTGTTTGCTGCTGAAAGTACACAGGAGAGCTGGACAGAAATACTTTGCTCACTTAGTGACACAAAACCGGCCTGAATGAGGCTGTAACATAGCAGACCTTTGAGCCTGGTGGAATAAAGCACCTTCACTATATATCATTTTATGCTCATTTATAAACTCACATATAATTTAAAGATCTTTAAAGGAGCACTGCACACTTACCAGTGCGCTGTCCTCAAGATTGCTGGAATTTTCTTCCTTCTCTGTTTTCTGAGGTGTGGGATTTCTATGAATACCTGTCACATTTCCAATAATCACCATTCCTAGTAGCTTGATTATAGTGGCTATAAATTTATCTTTGTATTCAACCAGGCTTAAGAACACGGCCTATCTCCTGTCCTTTAATTGTATTAAATTATGTAATATTAATTGCAGTTCAGTTATACTTTTTGAAGTTAAAATTTTATTAAGATGTGTACAATATCAGAAGACTAGTTTGCCTGTCCAAAAATGTGCTGTTTTCATGGACTGGCTTAAGTCCTCTGTAAAACTATAACCTAGGTTTATAAATAGCCTAAGGCACACACACAAAAAAGAAACTCCAATCCACACCATAAAAATAAACAAAGCCCCCCTTGGTTGATGTGATACAGGAAGAATGCCAGCTCAGATAAAATAGGCAGGCCACTTGCTTGTATTAAGAATACCACAAAGACTAATGTCATTATCGCCATCTTCGTATATGCATAGACATAACAGAAAATGATGAGAAAGAAACTTCAGAAGCATAAAAGTGAGGTGCTATCTGTCTGAAACTCCTTTCTGTACTGTCTGTATTGGCTTTATGTTGTGCCAGTTATGACAGTGACATCATGAAAGCAGAACTGGACCACTGAACATTGAATGTTCCTAAAAAATCCATATTAATTATGTCTGTTTAGTGATAAAATAAAAAACAGAAGTCAGCAACCAACACTGTATACTATTTGCTCAAAGCTATTTCAAGAAATTTGGAGGGGGTTTGATGCTCTAAATCAGTCAGTGAGTTATGCATTAACCCAGGTTAGTTTCTGCTTGCTTTTTCAGTTTATCTTATTTTTCTATTCAGTATATCCCATTTTCCTAGATTTCTAAACTAAAATAGATGGAATATCTAGTTTGAAAAGGCAATGTTTAACAGTAAATGGAGCACCATATGGATTATTGAGCTTTCTGTAGACCTGTTGGAATAAGCCCAGGTGAGGACCACAAAGATGATCAGAGGGCTGGAGCACCTCTCCTGTGAAGACAGGCTGAGGGAGCTGGGCTTGTTCAGCCTGGAGAAGAGAAGATTCCAGGGAGTCCAAGAGCAGCCTTGCAGTATGTGGAGCGGCTTACAGGAAAGCTGGAGAGGGACTGTTTACAAGGGCATGGAGTGACAGGACAAGTGTTAATGATTTAAAGTAAAAGAGGGCAGATTTAGATTAGATATAAGGCAAAAAATTCTTTCCTGTGAGGGTGGTGAGACACTGGCACAGGCTGCCCAGAGAAGCTGTGGTGGCCCCCTCCCTGGCAGTGTTCAAGGCCAGGCTGGATGGAGTTTTAGTCAACCTGGTCTGGGGGAGGGTGTCNGTGGGGGCTCCCTAGATGATGTTTAGCGTCCCTTCCATCCCAAACCATTCTATGAGTCTGTGGTTCTATACCTGACAGGTGTTTGTTGTGAACTGATTTTTTTGTTCGGTCCTGCACATTTCTACTCCTTTGGCCTCTGGTGCCTGTGTAAGATTTCTGCTGTATTTTTCCCATACAAGGGTGTACAAAGACAGAAGTGTCATTTTCCACAGAATAACTGCAATAATTAGAATTTCATGAATCTAAGAGTTAATTATGTATATCATCAGAATCATTATGCTTTCTGATGGCTAGGTATTTAAAATTCCCCAGTGCCTGAGCATGCTTGTTCACCAGGAAAAATCTGAACAAGTTAATTTGAAGAACTAGAAATAGGCCAAAGAATTATGATTACTTTCCTCAGCACTGCAACTAAATGTTATGGAGCATACACATCCTAAAGAGCATTTTATTACATTCTTTTCCTTCCCCCTTGGGGAAAAATGTCATCAAAATGTCATGAAATCCCAGCTTTGATATCACTAAAATTAGAATTCTGATTATAGGTTCCAGTTTTCCAATAGTTTTAAACATGTTAAAAGCTACTTATTGTATTATTAAAGGTATTTTATCTATTTTTTTTGTTGTTGTTATAATTAGGCAGTGTAGCTGTCACTGAACATGTTACTTTCTAAAGACATAAATTACGTAACACTTACCGTATGTTGGTTTCTTAAATTCACTCCTTACCATAGTATATCAGAAATGGAATTCATAAACCTTGTGGGTATGCTACGAATTCTCTCTCTTAGGAGACAGAAAGGGCAGAAGGTCTTCGAATCAAGCAACCAAGTCAGATGGTTTGAATGCTAAATGTGTATAGCATTCATTATCGTTAATTTAGGGTTATTAAATTTAAGCAGATGGTTCTGGTAGAGCAGTAATTTGGTGGTTTTGAACTTTTCTATATCTGTATTTTAATCTACCTGGGTCAAGTTGTAAATAAGAAAACATAGTGAAGAGGAACCACCAGGCCAAGAGATTAGGAGTATACCAAGTATTTCACCATCTTCACTCAAATTTTTACCCAGATTTTTCAAAATCCTCATGCTCTTTCATGGCCCATGTAAAGTAAGTTGGCTTTCTGTCTGGTTCTGCACATCCCAGAACCACAGCTGACACCTAATCATGTTGTTTTTGTTGAGGGAGAACAGGTCTGAACACTGAGCAATCAGAAGTGCGGCATGTGGAGCAATCCTGGGAAGGCTGTGCTAAGCATGTCTCTGCAAGGCTCTTCCTTTTAGCTTTATGTTGTACAGCTTTTTTTTCTTTTTTTTTTTTTTTAATTGCCCATATCACATCTGTCTCATTTAACGTTAAATTCCTTGAAGCAGGAACCTGTTCCTGCTTATAAAGCACAAAGCACTATAAATTCAAGGGCACTGGTTACCAGTTATGCTTTCTGGTTTTAGTTAAGAAGGAGACTTGCCACAGATGAGCTGAAATATATGTGTTCAGTCCTTACTCGTGGGTTGCTCCATGTCAGCTTAAGGAAAATGATCACAGTTCTTTTGCCAAGGGGCTAGAATGAAAGAAAGGAAACATCATTCACAGTCATCTGCATCATGGAATCTGGAAGCTTTGTCTATGGAGCAGAAAGTGAAAATGAATGACAGGTGAGCCACCATTGCTAAGAAGTACTCCTGAGGCAGACAAGCTGCTGCTTTGAGGGTCCTTGCTAACCATGAAATAACTTCTACCATCCTATGTCCTCTAGGAAAATATCTTCTAATCTCTATTAAACTACACTTTACTGGGGCTGTGGATTGACGGTGAAAGGAAGCTGGACTCCAGTGCAGTAGCAGACATGCTAGGTCAAGTGTACCACATGGGAAACTGCATCAGCTAAGGTAAAAGGAAGAGCACCTTGTTCTGCTTTTTTAAAATTAACATATTTTAAATGCTGTGCATCACCTAGAGTGCAAGATTGATGCTATAAAAGTTACACGAATGAAATAGCTGACACAGGAGACAGATTTTTAAATCATCAAAGAAAATAGAAATAAACAAGTTCCCCTACTAACCATTGTGTTCAAGTAAAACAGCATACTTTGTGTTAGAACAAATTCCCGCTGCTACTTCCATCTGTTTGAAAGATAACACAAGCAGTGTGGTGCATGAAATTTATGTTAGCAGGCAACAAGACAATTAAGAGATACAAATCACAACACTCAGAAATTACTTCAAATCAAAAATAGTATTTTTATTACAAGGCTCTACAACAATCTTTAGGTAATAATATATCCCCAACACACCACAGAGACATATCTACATGAGAAACCAAACTAACCATGGCTGATCCTTAGGACACAGCTCAGACAGTCTGTGCCTTAATGTCCCTTCTCCTGTTTATTCTCCCAAGCTGTGTGTGTTGCAAACTTTCTGTTCTTTTCATTCTCTGCTGTCCGATGGCATCACAGCTATACCTTCATAGTCCCACTTCTTCATTACAATTTATTTATTACAACAGCTGCCTACAGAATTCTCTGTCTTTGCAGTTGCATTTAGGAGGCCCTTACAGTGGTACAGAGGCTCAGCTTGCTGTCTTCTCTACAGAGAGAAAAAAAAATCCTGGTGCTTGAACAGTGTAACTTAGACACTGTGCCCCACAGCATGGCAGTGGCAGGGAAAACTGCATAAACAGAAGTGTTACCTTTTAATGCCAGTGGCAGACTTGGCCCATAATGTGTGTACTCCACTGGTGGATCACTCAGAGTGAACTGGCTGCAGGCAGGAGGACTTTAGGTGGGAGTGGCAGGGAAGCATTAGTAGGCATGAGGAACATCTAGCAGTAACCAAGGTGAGGAGCGCAGTGAGGAGTTAAAGACGGGGGTTAACAGTTACTCTGCACAACACGTGCTACGTGCAATACATGAAGGGTAAATGGAAAACTGATATTCCCATCAAGAGCTCAAGAAAACTGAAACAGAATCACACGGTGGTTTTAAATTCTCAAAGGCTGTCTTATTTAATAAATAGCAGTTCTAGTATAAGTTGTGGAAGGAAGCTTTTGGAAAACAGTCCTATTGGGACAACCACCTGGATTTGTCCGGGTTTTTTCTTTCAGCAGAACAAATAGGTTACTGTAAAGGATTCTTTTATTGTTGGGTAAAGATCCAGGATTAGTGCTAATTTTTGAGGGCAGGAAATAATTCAAACCAACCTTAGGAAACCAGGTGCACAGTACCAGTGAGAGGCAGAAGGAAGCCCAAAGGTTAGGTTTCAGTAGCACTAATCACCGTTTCTAAGCATTACAATGGGGCTAGGAACAGCAGTCTTAATCTGAGTTTTAGGCAAGTGTTTTAGGAAAAAAATGTTTTTGAAGTCCATCCACCTCCTCTGAGGTGCTGTTGCTTTACAACAAGCCATGGGTAGCAAGCCAAAGGCTTGGAGTGCACCCTTCAATTCAAAGATTTGCAAGAGCTGATGCACCACATAGAAATTGAGTGTTAAATATCAACTGGGATATCCAGAACCTCCCAGTGCTAAAATTCATTGTGAATATGATAAATGCTACACTTCAATCCTTTCTTTAACTTAAAGCTACTTTTCTCCCTTCAAAGATGAGAAAGAAAGGCCTGTAGTTAAGAAAGATCTCTGGTTCACTGAAAGGGAACAGGATGAGGGTTGGATGTGGCTACTTATTAAACATGAGATAATAACATTTTGCTGCAGATCTGATTAGAACTATAAGGCCACTGGCAATCTGAGTGGCCTAATGTGATTTCCCAGTATAAAAATGTAAGGTAATCCTAGGATTTAGGGCCAGCATTTCTGGTGTCTTGATTTGCCCTTTTAAAAATTTATTTATTTTTCTTTCTGCCTTGTACATAGTTGGATGAGAAGAAAATCAAACACTAGCACTCAGTTAAATTCCATGTCTTTTGTATCATGGAAGTTTAAGAAATAAGAGAAAATGAGAGAAGACTTTCTTAAGGGTAAAAGTTTATCCTCTTAAATGCTCTCCGTGGAGAAACCATGTTGAGTCATCTTCATTATGGCACAACAGAACATTACTTCAGACCTAAAACGATTAGTGTTATGAGTCAGTTCATCAATTGTTTTAGATCTAAAGTCATGTTCCAGCATTGTCATGTAATGCAGTAGGCTTAACCAGCTGGGGAACCGGGCAGAACGGTTAGACTAGCAGACAAATGTAGCTCTCATGGATATTTTTTCTGAAAAAGAAAAAATACCACACCCATGTGGTTCCCAGCTTCATGTCACACCTAGGTATCACAGCTCAGACACCTCTCTCATGAAACTGGGTCTCCTGCCTACAAGCAAGACCCAGGGTCCAAAAGAAATGTACAGTTCCTCCCAAAAACAGTGTGCATTTTCCCACTAGCTGTCTCAAAGTCTGTAGTAAAATTTGAAAGTAAGACTTTGGAAATAACAGATTCTAAATTTTAAAAAAAGCAAAACCAAACCAACCAAAAAAAACCCCAAACTGTACACAGCACCTTGTAACCAACATCTAGTTGCACCCAGAAAACTTCCGCAGGTACAGTAATTGAGGGTTACAACCCCATGATTAACAGCAGCTAATTTTAATGTACAGATTAGACTCTTTTCAGGTATTAAGCCCTGAACAAAGCCTAATTTGCAAGAACGCTCCAAGGCAGAAAAAGAGTTCTTGATCTCAGTGCTCTTGAAAGGTGGCCTTTTTGTTTTAAAAACCGTGGGATTCTGATAATAGTTCTGCTGTACTTGAGGAAAAATATCATCAAATTGCTCAAGTTTAATATAGCTGTTTCTGACATTTTTGAGTATTTCAGCAAAACTATAAATTTTACAAGAGCCCTGATTAAAGAGCAATGAAATGGGCCTTTCCTAAAGAGTTTGCTACCCAAAATCAGAGGCAACAATAACAAATAATAAAAACACGTGAGAGAGAAGACTGCAAAAAAGGGTAGAACATAAACAAAAAATATTAAAAGGCTACAAGTTCCCAAATATTGCACACACATATAACTTGAAAAAACAAAATCAAATAAACTATTGATCAAGTTGCTCAATTTCTACCTCTAAATTTATGCATTTCCTCCAGATAGACCACATTCTTCCCTGAGTCTCCCCCATTTGTGATTTCCATTGCAGATGGCTAAATTAAGGCAATTTCAACCATAACAGTTTACTCTTGCCAAACCACTCAAGGTAATATTCAGCAAAAGCAGGATCAACTCAATGCTCATTCATAACTATACTCCCACTCTTACTAAACCAGCAAGATTATCTTTGCAACTTCATTTCAGTCATCTGATTTTCAGCTTTGATAGTAAGGCAGATCCCTCCTCTTTCGCCTCTTCTGCATTCACTTTAGAATAGGATGTTTCAAGTTGTTTCCTCATGAGTAAATCCCACTCCTTGCCTGAAAATCTCCACATTCTGGGGTGTGTCTCCAGGTGAGGCTAAAGATTAAGACAGGAATTTGCCAGAGCCCCAAGGCAACAGGGTTGATGAAACGGGAATGTGCAGGGTTAGCTGAGATCAGAGCACCACTCTCTGGACAAACGTTCACAGCATTCTCTCACCACCACATGGTAGTTATTCCTGTGCAATTGTTCTTTAATATACCGCATTGTTTCCAGAATTACTGAAGAGGGGTGTCATATCTTCAGAGCTGGATACTGTTCTACCAAATCTGCTTTTTTTGCACAACAATAATCTCAAGGCTGAGATCAGTAGGACTGGAAGAAGCCACTGTCTTGAACCATCCAAGCTTTTTCTGGATGTTTAGTGCTATGAGAACAATAGTATCATCTGAAAGGCTTGGCAGCTGGAGTAGAAATTTAAAAAAGAAAAGAGTGCTTCTCCATCTCACCCTTGGAGAAAGGAAAATATTTTGATTCTACTAAGGGCAGTTTATCTTTCCCATCCTGATCCTGGGATGTCTTAAAAACAGACTGGTCTGCAGCCATGGATGTGGAATGATATACTTTTGAAGTTTTCTTATATTTAATACCAAAATGTCTGAAAAAAACCCCTAAGATTGACTTCTCCAACAGTACTGCCAGTAGCACTTTTTATGTCCTACTATAAGAAATGTTTGAAGTTGAGGGAATGGCACAAAGCAGAGTGGAAATCAGTTCAAAGTTAAGGTTTCTGCTGAATGAAATTTCAATTAAACAGGGTACATCTACTGAAATATTTGTGCATGAAGGACAATGGTACAACAAGCATTCCCATGAGAAACACAGCAGTGGTTTAGAATAGAAAGTGACTTCAAGGATGAGAGATATGGAGGTGGGATGCTATGCATTACACCATCATGAATAGCAGCCAATATGAAACAAATAAAAGAAGACGTGAAAGTGGAAGAGTCAATAAGTGAGTCATGGTTGAGCTCGCAAGTGGTACAGTGTGGTTTAGAAACAAAAGAAGGTAGCAGGCCTGTTCTTTAGTCACTGAAAAATCATATCATCTCATCACAGCCAAGGGAAATATAACAGTTGTTCTCCTCTAGCAACTTACTAGGATTTAAGACATATTGTATGAGTTTAGGACTTCAACTAAACCCAAAGAACTAGAAGTTGTTGTGCAGCTCAATGGATGGAGAGCCAACACACCTGCTGGAAGTGGGGATGCGGCAAACAATAATTAGAGACAACCTGTCTCTCAAGGGACAGCATCCATACAGGTCCATTCTAATGCATTTTTTTACCATACAAATAGTAGAAAACCAATGTTCTAAGTAAAAAACAATGCTGTATTGAAATAGGGGGTGTTTTTGTTGGAGTTTTTC
The DNA here is from genome assembly GCA_013400835.1 of Zapornia atra. Taxonomy (NCBI): domain Eukaryota; kingdom Metazoa; phylum Chordata; class Aves; order Gruiformes; family Rallidae; genus Zapornia; species Zapornia atra. Next base: position 28,550 of record VZTU01009274.1, read on the forward strand.
ATTTGGGTTTGTTTGTTTCGGTGAAATTACAGTTACTCAAATATACTTTGGCAGTTTTCACTTTTGTACAATACAAAAGCATTGAAAAAAATTTATTCATATGTGTACCAAGTGGTATGCTTGTTTTAAACATAACAGAAATTTGATTCAATCCTTCTGCCTCTATAATAAGTTTAGAAATGTTA
>VZTU01009276.1:9790-74097 GCA_013400835.1 Zapornia atra
AGGGTGGGGGTGTAAGTTAAATGAGTAAAGCAATCTGTAACTGCAGGGGATTTCAGGTACTGTCTGCCCAAATATTCTTCATGCACTAGAGACTTGCTCCTTCTTTGCTTCCCCAGGTGAGAGAATTTCCCTGGCTTGTTTCCCCTGCTGTCTGTATATCATCCTAGCAGCCAGAGTAGAATTTTGCTTTGATTTGGGAGTCCATTACACCATGATAATATGATTGCTTCAAGGAACATATTCTGGTACGTACGACATGCTTTTACCTGTACTAGCAACACAAAACAACTGTTAAGTCTATTGCCAGAGAAGTTCAAGCAATAAAAGCATCTGGTTTGATCACAGGGAACAAGAGGTCTTTGACCCTGAAAACCTTTGCCATCGTTGCTTTGCAGGATCAGTTTCCACTTTAAAATTCTGTGCCCACTGAATTGCAGAAGAATATACTCCTGACTTCCTTAAAATCTTTCAAAAACTCAAACCTCAGTTCACAAGAGCAGCTTTCAAAAAATACAGCCTGAAAATTTGAGCCCCACTGAAGTCACTGGAAAAAAGTCCTGTCAGCCTCAGTAAAGTCAGAATTTCATTCACAGTATTGATTCAGCTGTTACCTTTAAATACAACAGTTTTCATGTTGTTACTACCCAACATCAATGTCAGGTTTGTTTATTATTTTAAACTGCATGATTTCTTTAGAAATGTAAATATCTGAGTACCTTTGCATTTCAGTGAACAAGGTAGGAAGTCTGTCAGGAGACTCGTCTGTATTTCACACATTTTTAACATAGAATTAACTGAAATAGTTATCTGGTAACTACAGCATGAGAGCTGTGCTTTCTTGCCCTACTGCTCTCAAAGGGCATTTCTGTGCATAGCCATGAGGTGGCATTCATGGTTAACTGTTACAAGAATTGATGCAGGCTATTTCTTCTTTGCATCTGAGGGGAGGGGAGAAAAAGGTTTTTCAGTACAGTGGCAGTTACTCAATTAACCATGTTGCTTAAACTAATGCAATAAATTTGGTTTATGTATGCTCTGTTTTACAAGGAATGGCAGAGTTACCCAGTAGTAGACATTAATCATCATGACAAGACAGCAGGGCAACTTGGCAAGTTGCATTCACCTTCCTGTGAAGTATTTGATAGCAAAAGTCCTTGTCTTTGGTTACATCATTTTATTCCTCCAAATAAGCCAGCTTCCACTATAATACCCTCTTATCAGAACACTTAGGAAATTCAAGGAAAAAGAAAATTAATATTATCCAGTCAATGAATCTTAATCAGATTTTTCAAAGTCTGATCATTCCCATTTGTGATCCAGTCAGTCTATGGAGTATTGCCACATTTAACATCTGTGTCACATCATGCCTTTCCTGTTGCCTCATTGATCAACAGACAACATGAGATGATTCCCAGATGTTCAAACATGACAGATCCCAAAAGACCGATTAAATTACACTGAAAGCAAAACAACATCCATGCTTTAAAAGTTCTGTTAAAATCAGGTATGTCTGAATATTCACAAACTTGCCACAAGATACTTACTGATATTCAAATTTTAGACATCAGCCATGTTCTTTGAAATGTGTTACTATGTTGTGTATTATATAAGGACACTTGGTCACAAAGTTGATGTGACTTTCTGTCCTGTAACATGAAGCCAAGTTAAAATAGAATTAGGCATATATTTATAGATGGAGAAGATAAACCACTGGATTTTTTTACTTTGTTTTATTTTTTTACTATTTGTCTCCTATTACATAAAGTCTGTGTTCTTTCAGATTTTTACTCAAGATTTCTTGCTGATTTTATGTTTTTCCCCAACAAAGCTGAATAAATTATTATTGAAGAAGATTGTGCATTGCATTCTCTAAGCAAGGCAAGGTGGCAGGTGTTGTTCTTCAGTGTGTCCTTTTCCCACTGAAAAGGATTACAGCTTTGTTCTATAACTGAAGAACAGTTAGTGCAATTCTAGATTTGATTTCAAACAGTAACTGTGATCCAGTTACAACATTCTGCTTCAAAACAGTCTGCACCGTTTGTGATACAGTAGTTTTAACAGGAAGATGAATATCCTTTACACCATTACTCTTCTAGCAACAATTTCTAATTTTGTGCTGGTCATGGCCTTGCCAACAATGAGAATGTCATCATTTCCTGATGAACACAGACAGCTATGAGCAGAAAGTTTGTCACTCCATTTTGTCACCAGTGAAACAGCAATGTGGAACTCAGGTGCATTTTTTTTTAAGTCAGAGCAACATTTCTGCACATTGACTCTTTTTTTTTGCCCTTACTCTAATAAGAAGGAATACAGCTGCTTTAGAAAGACCAGCAGAAAGGGATGTTCCTTATGTGGTTATTTTTGATACATCAACACTTGGTTTTAACCTTAATGAAAATAAGTTTTCAAAATAGGTTGATCTTTCTTTCCAAAAAAGAAGTTAAAAAAATGTGTTTCCAAAATGGATACAAGACCATAAAGACAATTTTTTTTTCTTTTTTTTTTCTTTTTTCCTTAGCTTTGATGAAAAAAATTGTGGATCCATTTCACAACCAACCTTTTCTCATGGATTTGTTACCACCTTGCTGCTGCACACCCCTCACTAGCTGGGCTGCTGCTTAGACTGCATCTCCCACAGTGCCATACCCTACTTCCCTGACCAAATCCATGCAGGGATGCCCACCTTGGCACATACATAGCCACACAGCATTAGGGGAGATTAGTCCCACTGGGAATACGGCCTGAAAAGGAGGCTCAATCAGGCAAATCAGGTGCTTGTGTGAAGTAATGCTGCTGCACTGAAAACAAAGAGATCTGAAGTTAAAACAGAAGGGGTTTTTTCTCATTTAGACAGAAACCAAAAATGTTTCCATTTAGGACATACAGACCTTCTGGAAAGAAAACATATTTTTTTTCAGTGGTTTATCAAGTTAGAAGTCTCAAATCTGGTGAAAATAAAAATGCCCTGGGTATCTAGGATTAGTACTAACACTATTATTTCCAGATTTTCTCCACTGTGATGCAATTTTGGACATTCACAATTTTATTCTCATTTATACATGTAACTCATTTTTGTTGAACAGTCTAGAGTTGTCTGTGAGCACTGAGTGCCTAGCTATAGGTTAATGGCAAACACTAACTTTTTTTACTGCTATCAGAAACAACATAGGCATTTAAAAGTTACAAAATCTCCAAGCAGGAGCTGTGTAGGAATCCATCCCCTAGTGTAATCTGCAAGATTAGAATTGTAAACTTTTTGTAAACTGCAGTGTGACAGCACTGCATATGCAAAATGCAGGTTGTTGAGTTTTCAAAATTAGAGTACCTACTTATGGTACACACACATCTAACTGTTTGTATACACACATTGAAAATGTTTGTATGCCTTTTTAAAAGAAATATGTAATTAGAACCATATTTATTAATTAATGGCCTAAAAAGGCCTAACAAGCTTTTGTTTTGTTGTTGGCACTTGCAGAACAACAGCCAGAGATTTAGGAAAGTAAGTGAGTATAGAAGGTGTCTGCAGGATCATGGAGAAGCACGTGGAATATAGTCACTGGAAGGAGAGGAGAGGAAAAGAGAAGCAAAGATCTGGATTAGTAAAGGAACACATATGGAAAGTCAGCTTGAGAAGAGCAATCACATAAGCCAAAAATAATTCACTAGCTACATTTAGTTAGAAGATCTGGGGAACAGACATAAGCATCCTAAACAAATGAAGTAGGTTAGCCAGAGTGTCTACCGGCCCCAGGGTCACATATTCATGCTCTAACTGCCAGCAGTGTCCGAGTGGAATGGGGAGCTTTCCAAGTGCTGGCTGTGTAAAGAAGACTGACTGTTCTTTTCCCTTTTGTATGAAATGTATACTGCAATGCAAAGCTGTGTCAAAAGTACCTGGGCTAGTTTATCTGCACAGAAAGTGCTGATGTGCAGAATTGCTTGTTTGTCTTCTAGAAGCAAAACTATGGAGTTAGCCTGTTCCTGTAAATTAACATACTTTCATATCACCAACTTAAAAAAATAATCAAAATAATTGTTTTGTTTGTGTATATAGAAATTGTGCTAAAACTGGCTCATGGCATGGGCATTATTTGTGACAGGAATCTCTTCTTTGTTATTCGGGTAGTTTGCTGTTGGCATTATATTCCCAGTAGTGTCAGATCTCAGGTTTGTCCTGCAATGTCAAACCTGGGAGCTGACACCAGGAAAATAATGATGAAATGGATTAAATTTGGGACCAATTTAATCCAGTATTGTAGCCCCTTGGATTTCACTCTGGAGTACTAAACATTACTTCATTTACACAATACTCAAGTATCATTAGCACATCTGATTCAATAACAACAACATGCTGGAGCCATCATCTATTGTACTTTAAGATTTCCTGAGTGGAGGGATTATAATTGTTGTTTAAGTACCCAGGCATCTAGAACTTTTGCCCGAAAGCCCCATCCTTCCCAGACTGTGAAGCACTTTTCACTATGCCCATGTAGTACTGTGGCCTAGTCTGTCTTCTGCTTGTAATGGTTATTTTTAATAGCAGCCCTTTTTCCGTCATGTCAGCATTTATCTGAACCACTTCCCATAATTTTTGTACTGTTTCTAAATTCCTTAATTTTACAGACTGAATTTGTAACTTCTCATAAAACTTAGAGAATATCATCCAGGAAATCACAATCCCTTGTTTCCCATGAGATATAACTATGCCCATGACTACAGTGCTCTTAGATATTGCTTAGCCAGCATGTTTTACCAGCTACCAGTCTCTTTTTCACGGTGTCTCTACCAAACCATTAAGACCTGGACATTAACAGCTGGCCCACTAATTAGGTTTTCACCTTGTCTGTATTATTGAGCAATTAGGCTCTGCAGTTGGATTTCCACAGAGTACTTCTTCAGCAAATTCTTGTACCACTGCAGCAGATAGAATATGGCTGCTGCCCTCCAGTTACAATCAGGAGGGGAAAAAAAAAAGGAAATTGCAGACATGCAGCCTTACTGAAGTTCTTTATCTAATCCAATTTTACAGCTAACAGCCACAATGACTCCATAACCCATCAATTCCCATCCACAGTGACTTGCTTCAAACTCCTTTCTTTGCTTCTGGCCCACCCTTTCTTAAAGCTGGAGATTAGCCAGAGCCTTCTTTTCCTAATTCCATGGTACACTAAGAGGTTGCTTTAATACCTTTTGCAGAACTCCAATTCCTTATTTTCTTACCTGAGATCTCAACAAATGCATCGCTAATTTAAGCCATACCCAGTCTGCCCTGAACATCTTGCTGCCTGTTTCAATTAGGAGGAGAAATTAGTGCTGAAATGAGTGCCTGTGGTGTAATCATGTTTACTTGTGAAGAGGCTGAAAATCCTCTTTCCTTAAACACAGGTTGCACCAGATAGCATGGTGACTGCAGGTCTCCTTCAAGCATTACTCAGTCCAAAAACCTGTTGGGACTTCACAGTTTGTCTTCCAGAGCAAATATAGACTGGTGCTATCTTCTTTGCCTCCTCTTTTCTCTCTTCTGTGCAGACTAGAAGTAGCCATGTAAGTCCTGAATACATCTGTCCTTAGCTTTGTTTTACAGTGGCGCACAATTGTTTCTAACAGATGGGACAGGGATTCTTTTCTCCCAATTTATAACATGCCAATTGCTCTCAAAGTTCTTGTATTTTTTGCCATTGTCCTCTTTGTTATTATAGAGAAGTAACTGTACCACGCTCTGGAAATGCCTTTCTCCCTCAACCCAATAAAAATGCAGTAAGCATGACAGTGAATAACACAGAGAGCCCTGCCACAGGCTGCAAAGGTCCTCTCCAAACTGCTCCCCAGCTCCATGCATCAGTTTCAGCTGAATCATAACTCCCAAGTGATCATCATCTTAGTTACTCACTCCAACAGCTCCATGTCCTTCTTTTGTCGGAGACGCAGAGCTGAATGCACTACTCCATTTGGGGTCTCATGAGAGCAGACAGGGAGAAGATGAGGTACTTAGAGGACAGGTATGGTTGGACTCAATGATCTTAAAGGTCTTTTCCAACCTAGTGATTCTGTGATCTTACGGCCAGGATGGTGCCGCACATTGCAGAGCGTATCTTCCCCAGAAACTCAGTGTGGTCTGGAAGGGCCTTACCAGCATAGGCATAGCTACATCTGGTATTTATATCAGCCCCTTGCTGAAACACAGTCGTATGGAAAAAAGAAAAAAAGAAGACTTAGGGGGGACCTAATTAGTGTTTATAAATATCTTAGACGTGGGATGCAGGGGGAATTGGCCAGCCCCTTTTCAGTGGTCTGTGGGGACAGGACAAGGGGCAATGGCTGTAAGCTGGAGCATAGGAAGTTCCACACCAACATGGGGAAGAACTTTTTCACAGTGAGGGTGACGGAGCAGTGGAATAGGCTGCCCAGGGAGGTGGTGGAGTCTCCTTCTCTGGAGATACTCAAGTCTCGTCTGGATGCCTATCTATGTGATATGAGATAGGCAGCCTGCTTTGGCAGGGGGGTTGGACCCGATGATCTCTTGAGGTCCCTTCCAACCCCTAAGATTCTGTGATTCTGTGATTTCAGCATGTAGCAGATCCATCCTATCCTGGCCAAGCACACAGGTGAGCCACTCTTCCAGCCCAGCTCTTTCCTGAGTGTCTGTCTGCTGCAGGAGGGAGGCGATAGACTGGAGACGGTGCCCGTCTGAACCCTGAGCAGTATAAACACGGCTGTGCAGTCAAACTACCGAGTGGATTTTGTTCTGATGCACAGTGCCAAGCAGTCACGCTCTGGACCACTGCAAGAGCTTTCAGGTGTTAAAAGCTACAGCGTAACGCACTGTAGCGGATCAGAGACGCATGAGCTCCACTAGAGATGTGCAGGGAAACACCAGAAACAAGACCTGTGAAAAGTGGAGCCCGAGGGAACCAGCGAGCTGACAGACAGTGCTGGCGCTTAAGCAAGCCCCGTGCAATCGGAAGGATGCCCCGCTCGCGGTGCCGCGACCTGCCCGCAGGGACCCTTCCGGCCCTGCCCCCCCCGCAGGTCCTTCCCGCCGGGCGGAGCTCGGCTCGGCACAGCCCACACGCGCCCCGCCGTCTCCATGCGACATCGCAGCGTGGGCGTCCTCTAGCGCCCTCGTTTACATAGACCAGGCAAGTGGCCAATGGGCAGGCGGCTATGGCAGCGTCATTTGCATGGGCGCCGGCGGCCGCCAATGGCGAGGCGGCTGCCGAGCCCGCTCGCAAGGCGATGTTTCCATCTGCGCGGGGCGGCGGGGCCGTAGGTGCGGGTGACACAGCGAGAGGCCGGGCCGGCCGCTAGAGCCGCGGGGATCTGCTGGCCGCTCGGCCTGGGCAGCGCTGCTGCCTCGGGCAGCCGCGGGGGAAAGATGTCGGTGGCGGGGCTCAAGAAGCAGTTTCACAAAGCCAGCCAGGTAAGGGCAGCGGCTCCAGGGGCTGGAGCGGCGGCGGGGCTCCAGAGGGGGCATCGCCGTTGACGGGTGGTTCGTCCTGCGCCCGCTCCCGCCCGCCCACCGCAGGGCGCAGCGGGTGCCTCGACCTTCTCCGTCCAGGTAGCGACATCCCTCTGGCACCTCGGGAGCGTTTCCTTGGGCTGCGCCTCCGGGTCCTGCCGTGGCTTACCGTCTCCTAGCCTCTTGCGGTGGCCCTCGCAGGAGAGGGCTGCCTCTCTCCTCCTGCCTGGGGCCTCGGGGCTTTCTCTTAATTGTTAATATTTGTTATTTAGTGCCGGGCTGGCGGCCGTACTCTGAGGCCTCAGCTAAAGGAACAGGCGGTAGCGTACTAGCTTTCCCCTGAAGACTTCGTTGTGTTGTTATTCCACGAACTACTGGTTTATCATCCTTCCTGGCATGCCACATACTTGTCCTATGGAGGGTATCGTTTGGTTCTAGAGTTTTCCCTCTTCTAGATGCTGTACCTTCTCCTGGGTGAACCTTCATCTTCTCCTGCCCTCTTTTCTCTCCTGATATCTTTATTACATGCATCTCTTTAATACTTCTGCTGATTTCTCAGTTATAGGAGAGAAACACTCTTCCATCAAGCAGGTGGACTGGGTGCACTGCATAGCACAGCCATGCCGACCCAGAGCCCCGCGTTTGCTCCGTGCCTTCAGGAAGTGGCAGCAGTGGGATTCTTCTCACCCAAGGTGTTAGAAGTCCCAGCTGCTTTGCTTGCTTGTTCCAAGCCTGAGAGATCTGCATTTCTGTTGGCTCTCATTAATGACAGTGGCCATACTGACATTAGTGTCTGTAACCTATCCAGTCAAACCGAGCAGCTGCTCGTCTTGGTGACAGTGGAGAGCATGAAGGTTCATTCAGTGGCTGTCATCTTTCTGAGGTCTCCTTCAGATATTTGGCTTGTCAGCAGCACAGTATAGCATCTTCTTTGGATACGGAGATGCCAAATATTTGTATCTAATGTTTATTTTCAGTAGCATTCTTTCTTTTATGTTACATACTGATCTAAAAAAAATGTGATGAATCTGGGTCTTTTAGTTAACTTTCGCTGCTTCTTTGAGGAAATGTGGGGCTTTGAGGGTAAACAAATCCAAGGACGATTTCCTTGTTATGCAACTAACTTATTCTGGCTTTCTTATGGTGAGTTTTTAACTCATGAAGCAGAAGCTATTTAACTGAGGAAGCTTGAGAGGTAACCACAACAAGTACTGTCTTGTCTAGCAACTGGTAACAGGCAAGTTACCAAGATGTCAGGTAAACAAAAAAAAAAAGGGAGGAGGCCTGATGAAGGTAGTGGCAAAAAGGAACAATAGAAGATATTGAAGTTGTCTCTACTGTTATTGAAAAGTTGTGGTATGAATTCCAGTATTCATTACAGTAAGGAACGCGATGCATAACTCAGATAATTTTCTTCTTAGGGTGGGTCAAAGGTAAAGTTTCCACTTACTTTAAATTCCTTGCTCACTCCTGCATTCGAAAATAAGTTGACTGAAAAATTTCTTCAGGGAAAGAAATACAGTCAAGTAGGAAATTAATGTGCACAAAATAAACTGGAAGTTGGTTATTTTTTTCAGTGCTTGAGGAAACAGAAGGCACTTCTTAAGAGCTTGTTTTGAAGAATTCAGATAAGATACTGAGCAAAGTAGTAGTGGAAAAAAATAACAGAAGAAATAGCACACATAGTTAGACCTTGATGTTTTGATCAACTATATAACGGCTCTACTTCTCTCTGACACAGAGAGACACAGTCGTGCCCATACCTGTAAAGGTACAAACTAAATGGTTGTTGAGACAAAAACGAAGTGGAACGTGCAAAATGGAAGTATCAGCACTCCGTCTTTCAGCTAAATACTTTTAGAAAATGCTAAGCCAAGCAAATACAGAGCATAAAGGAGTTATTTCTCAACAAACATCTGTTAAATCTCTTAAGTACTATAAGATCACTTAAGGAGATGTATACCTTTGCGTATTGAATGGCTGAGAGATGCCAAGGGTAACTGTTAACAGCAGAGACAGGCATTGCTTGGGGAAAGAATGAAATTAATTCCTTTAGTGTTCCCAAAGGAGAATGGGGGCAGATGACAAAACCTGGCAAATTTCCCAGAGGACATTGAGGAATACTGAGGAGAACGAGGCTGGTGCCAGGACATGTGATTAAGGAATAATACTTGAAGGCTGACAGAACCTAAAGACAAAAGAAACCTGAAGGATGAAGCAAGTGGACAAGACAGTCTGTATTTAACAATCCATTCAGAAATGTGCGTAAATGTCAGAGGCGTGACAAGATCCATATATTTTCAAAAGGTACCATTTCCCTACTGACACAGCCAGCTACTCAACTGAAATAAACTGAAATATAGAGTAATAGCACAGAATTGTAGGGGTTGGAAGGGACCTCAAAAGATCAAGTCCAACGCCCCTGTCCAAGCAGGTTCCTTAGGACAAATGGTGTATCAGTATATAGTTACAGAAATATGAAGTACAATAAAATCAATGGAGTTGCTCTGTAACTCTGTATAGCCTATGATCCTCTTAACTGTTGCAGAACTGTTTTGGGTTTTGTTTGGTGGTTGTTTTTTTTTCAGAAGAAATGCATTTCAGTTTTGGCTTTGTAAAAAGCCTGCCTTTTCTGCGTGCTTGTACAGTTCTTGTGTTAACTAGTGGCAGTCACCTCTGTGTAAGCTTCAAGTCTTTAGAAAGTCCAGGAAAAATAATCAAACAATACTTACAATTCTATACATAGAGTTGAAATTTCTGGGATGTTTGTCTGGTGCATGTCAGCTTGGTTCATCTAAAGGTATAGCTAAGTAAACAAGTGTTTGCTTTATGAAAGGCCAGCAGCTGCTTTACAATTTCTAATGCTCTCACAAACATCAGGCATGACACACTATTGCAGATGTAGTTCATGTAGTCCTCATGTTTTGGTTTGCAACACCAATAGGTGTTCTTGATGGTTTTGTTCTAAAATTTCTACTCAATTATATTATTTTTTTTCCTCTCCACTGAATATAGTGCATGTGTACAGGTTTTCACCTGAGTGTCTGGTAGTGAGATTAAAAGGACAACTCTTGAATTATAATGAGTATATGTTGGAATTCCTGCAGTAAATTCTGCACCTCAGAGTCAGTGGCTTTTTAACTATTTTTCTATATATTCTGATACATAATGCTGCAATTCTGCTCTGTTATTTGTACCTTAATAATTGCTTCCTCTGGCATCTCAGAACTGATGGATCCAAAGCTTATATATGCCCCAAAGGTTATATATCTGTTATGTAATAGATAATAGCTTTCAGCTACACTAGAATTTTCTTTATTATGCTTCTTATTTAGGCTGTAAGTTGAAATTAAAGCACTCAGGTGGGCTGGAATGAGGCTGATCCCCTGAGCAGAACTCGTTTGACTAATGAAGTACCAAGCAGAACCTGTTTGGCCTCTGGCTGCCTGGTAAGGGTGGGCAGGCTGCTTCTCAGTGCTGTTTAACTTGTATGCAGGTCTCATGGATTTCAGCCTTTTTTCCTCTGTTTTTAAAGTATTTTCAAACAGATTTCTTTTTTTGCCATTAACCTTCAGGGAGGTCTGTTGGTGATGAAAATTTGTCTTCTGTCACTTGAGCCTCTGACATACCTTATCTGTTTTCCTGTTTTCAGTCTGAAACCCTTTGATGTAGGTGGGTGTATCTCTCCCTACTGCTTTGTAGGCCTCATGCATGTGGGGTAGCCCAGATGGTGGGAGGACTGCATCTTCTGATGCGTACTGGGAGTATTTTTAGAATGGTGCTTCTGTTTAGAAAAGCAGTAAGCATAGGGAGTGAATAAAAAAGCCTTAATAGGCAGCAGATGCTATTATAATTTCTGCTGTGCTCAAACTGCAGCCAGCCTAGTATCCTGGTATAGAGATATGTGATTTTTCAAAGTAGTTGAAGGCTGGTGAGAGGAGAACCTCCCTCAGGGTGTTTTGAAAGCTCAGCTGCAATGCTGGCATAGGAAATCTGATATTGACCTTGAATTCACCTGGTTTGTATCTTCTTTTCTTTTAATTTATTTATGATTGAATTGATTAATTACAGCTAAAGTCTGTGTATAGCAGCCATCTCATTATCAACATCTTATTCATAGTGTATTTCTTAGGCTTAGCTTCTCAGCAGTAGTAGAAATGAATACTTCCTTGAGGAAACACATGACTGTGGATTATTGTGAATATCTTATTTGTAACGTAGGCATCAGCAGTTGCTGTTAGCCTACACAGGCTGGTTTCTCAAACCTTCTCCTGTTGTCAGTAAAGAAAGAGAGGCTCCAGGAGAGTGGGAATCGAGAACTGGCTCTATTGTCCATACATGGAGCCTAATGCTGAGCAGATTTTTCTAACCAAAGCAACCAAAGTCTGCTACAACTTTTGGGCTTTCTGAATGTGATTTAACATAGTGGAATAAAGTTGTGCTCTGTGCTCTCATCTGTTGCCATCTCTTCTGAATGGCATTTGCTGTCTTCAAGTGCTGCATCTTTTTTAAGCAATGTTTTTAAAGGCCTTTTTCTCTTTTTTAACTTGTTTTTAAACTTTTGGCCATCACTAGCAGTTGCAGGGATGCTGCTGCTTCTCCAGGTTTCTGCATTTACTCCACTGATTTATGTGGCATTTTGATCCAGTCTGCTGGAAAGAAGACCAGTTCAAAATCAAGACCACCTCATTCCCCAAACAGAGTAATTCTTGTGGTTGGGTTTTGTTGTATGGTTGTTTTTGTTGTCCTGGCTATTTTTCTTTTCTGTTACACTGTATCTGAGTGATACTAGCCTAGACATAATATTTAAGCCTTTTTTAAAGTCTATGTTGATATTGAGTTATAAACAAAACCTTTATTTACACAAGTTCTTGCTAGCAGAGGAAGTACTTCAGTAAACTGAGGAAGAGACAGGCCTTATAGAAAGAGAACCTGAACTTGCCAGTGAGATATGAAGACAAACTATTAAGTGCAGATACATTTCTTTCCCAGTTAGAGATACTGCCTTTTCACATCCAGCTTGAATTGGGCAAGATGAATCCAAGGCCTTAGCAGAGAAAGTTTCTATCCCATTCCTCATTTTTATTAGGTAATTGTGTATATTCTTTTAAAAATCTTAGAGTTGTGGGGTAGGACAGTGGTGAAAAGGCCATTAGAATTTAGTTTATTGCCTGAGACATTTTGAAATGGATAATTATTCGTCTAAGACATGTTACAGAAAGGAGAGTAAACCCTCAGCCACTAGCAGGGACAAAAAAGTAACATTCTTCTAGTGGTTTTTATATATGTAGATATCTAATAGACAGTATTGTTTGTGATAGCTGTGTCATGACTGGAGTCTGTTTTATGCAATCCAGTTATTCTAGAACTATAATGCAGATGATACACTGTTCATCTTAAATTCCAAAGATTATGAGGTTGAGGGTTTGTGAAAACCTTTGAAGACTTGTCAGCTCATGGAGTATTTGTTGGGGTTGATTTGTTTGTTTCTTTTCTTTTTGGTGGAAAACTTAGCCCTTGAAAAAAGAAGACTTTGTTTTGCAGCTTCTTGCAAAGCAAAATTATTAATAAAAGAGAGGGAAAGATGGTCCTGTGGATCAGCATGGATTTTGAGGGGTGAGGATGCAGTAAGGGGACAGTAATGTGGACTTCACCTCTCTCTTTGGCATATAGTAATGCTAACTCACTTTGGAGGTACATAGCTGACTTGGTTGTGCAGCCCAGCCTGCTCACACTGAAACTTCCTGGAACCAAAGCAGGATGGAATAGGAAGACAGTTCCTTGTGGGATAAAGGTGATTTTCAATATTAAAGTGTATCTGATGGAGTTGGGAGGAGGGGGGAACTAGCTCCCGAGGTTTATGTTCACAGCTCTATTTACAATTGTATTTATCACCACCAAAAGCATAACTGTAGGAAAAAGAAAGTTTGAGTACTTCAGTCAGTGTACAAATTAGCAGCAGATAGCTATCATATGCCTCTGCAGCCTTTAACAATGCAGGTCTCAAAGCTTGCCATAGATGGATCTTGATGCTGTAAATTTGGAACCCAGCAGAGATGCAGCTACAATTTGGAAGGTTAGTTGTATTTTACATGGAAATATTTATATATAAAAATCTGAATGGCGTTGCAATAGAAAATAGTATAGTGGAATGGAATGGAAGCTGAACTTTCTCCTTGAGGAGATCTCCTTTTATAGATTCTTGGCTATGCTGAGGAGTTTTGCACAGGCATCCTGAAGTTCAAGTTGAGAGCTGGCACTGTGTCCTTAACTCATGCTGGTGCCTGAGTCACTGCGGCACATGCTGGGTAATATATTGCAGTGCAGTCTCCTGAGGATCCTGCAATGCTGAAAAACAAATAGACAAGTGAAGCACAGCAGCAGCATTGCATTAAGATTTTCTTTAGCATCATTACTAAGTGGTCCTTGAAGTTGCTTAAATATCTAATGGTATCTTGGGCTCCATTAGAAGAGGGGTGGCCAGCAGGGACAAGGAGGTGATTGTCCCTCTCTACTCTGCCATCATGAGGCCCCATCTGCAGTCCTGTGTCCAGAGCTGGGGCCCCCAATACAAGAAAGATGTGGAACTGTTGGAGAGGGTTCAGAGGAGGGCTGATTAGAGGGCTGGAGCACCTGCCCTACAAAGAGAGACTGAGGGAGCTGGGATTGTTCAGCCTGGAGAAGAGAAGGCTGCGGGGGGACCTCATTGCAGCCTTCCAGTACCTGAAGGGAGCTTATATGCAGGAGGGGATTCAACTTTTTAAAAGGGCAGACAATGGCAGGACAAGGGGGAATGGATTAAAACTAAAGGAAGGAAGGTTTAGATTAGATATTAGGGGGAAGTTTTTTACAGAAAGAGTGGTGAGGGGCTGGAACAGGCTGCCCAGAGAAGTAGATGCCCCGTCCCTGGAAGTGTTCAAGGCCAGGTTGGATGGGGCCCTGGGCAACCTTGTGTAGATCCAGGCCTGAGGTTGGTGGCCCTGCATGTGGCAGGGGGGTTGGAGCTCTATGATCCTTGGGGTCCCTTCCAACCCATGTCATTCTATAATTCTATGATCTTGAACAGATAGGCTTCTACCAAGAAGTTCTCTTCCTGTACAGAATTTGCGTCAGATTTTGTAATGTACATGCAGGAGGATGAATTCTGCTTACTTATATCGATAGAAATTTGGGATGATGCAATGAAGGCTGCCTTATAGAGGAATGTGCAGCATAACTGTATAAGTGAGAACAGAATCTCCTACAAAACCTCAGTCCAAGTGCTTGCTTTCTATGAAGATAAGAAAGTTGTGTATGGTTCAGTGGCACAATACAGCAGCAGTTCCAGAACTACTGCTGAAGAACACAAGTGGGTTTTATGTAATATTTTGCCTGTTGTGCCATCTGAACACCAGCACTTTCTGTAAGCATACATGCAATAATTCAAGTTACAAGATATGTCCTGGTCTTCATATCTTCTCTTAGAACCCTATAAACCCAAACTTTGTCCTAGTGATACTGTTAAGAACAACCTGTTTCTCTTTATGTTAATGCTACTTCCACCCCAGCGTACTGTGACAGTCTGACTCTTTCTGTGCTGCGTTCTCACTGTTAGTCCCTCTCCTTCATGGGCAGGGAGCTGCTGTTGTGGGGGTTATGACTAGTTGAGAGTTGAAGGTGTGGGTTTCAACAGTGCTTTTAGGAAGTCCAATTAGAAAAGTCTAAGCAAACATTAGATTATACCTTGAATTTTCTTCTGTAGAGCCCTCCTGTCGTATCACTGTGTACCTGTGTTGGGGAAGACAGCAGGCCTGTCGGCGGCCTAGCTCTCTTCTCCCAAGATTTAGGCCCTGACAATATTCTTCTGTTCCCATGAGAGAGGAAAAGTTACTCATGCAGAGAGGATCTTAATAATCACATTCTCAAAACACTGTGGCCTTGTTGGTAGGGGTACAGGCTACCCTAAACCAAGAACCAGTTATGGGAAGGTATTTGGGAGTAATGGAACATGTTAAGAACCAACCATAATCAGATGGTCAAAAACAGCAGGTGTGTGGATGCTTTTAGGTATTAAAGGTAAACTAACAATCTTTTGCTATAAGATAGGTTTATCAGAACTCATTATAATTACTAACCAATCAATGCGGTGTGAACAGTGTGTGTAACCAATTAGCAGTTTTTTAGCTTGCCACATTTGCAGTAATAAAGGTATATAATCTGTGTGACTTCACCTAATAAAATGGCTTCACCTAAAATTCATATCAAATTGTGTGTTACTTTCTGCTGGTCGCCAGATACCTGTTTTGTTATTAAGTTATATGCATTGCTGGAAGGACATACCAGTTAACTTCTTGCAACATCTCAAATAGCAGCAGCTCTGTGTGACGCACAAAAATAACTTGGTCTTGCATGCTTTTGATTCAGAGGACAATGCCAAGCCTCTGAGAATTAATTCTGCTTCTGTACTACCCTAATTAAATCACATTTTTGATGCTGTACCTGTGTTTAATGAACTGCACCAACTGCAGTGAAATCAGCCTGTTTAGGAGCTGAACATGATGATAAGAATCTAGGACTCGGAGGAAATCAAGGGCTTCTGAAGTTCCATTCTCTATGATAGGCAGTGTTTCTGTTCCTGGACAGGCAGGTCACAGACCTAAGGGGAAAAAGTGGGCAAAATTTAAAAAAAAAAACCAAACCAAAAAACCCAGCCAAACAATAAACAACCAAAAAAAAACCCCCATCCAAGCAAATAAGAAATAAAATCTTAAACGTGTGTTAAATGTTCCTGAGTAATAACAGCCCCTTTATTCCCTTGTGAGCACTTTACAAATGCAGGTAGGTCTTGCTATTCCCATTCTTTTTTTAACAGATGCAAATAAATAAGGTACTTGAAGGTGACATGATTTCAAGGTTAAGGAGGTGGTCAGTGGCAGAAAGAAAAGTAGGTTATGTTTTTCCAGACTATAGATGCAATATCCAGCCATTAGGAATTCTGCTTTCGAACTTTGGGGTTTGAAAAAGGATGTGGAAGAACCATGTCACATTTCACTGTGGGGTTTTTACAGTCCTCTTTTATTTTGCATAAGATATGTGTGTGTGTATATATATAATATAGCTATGAATTTGGATTAAAGTTTCTGTGTAGATGTAGTGCAATTCTACCGACTCAAAGTTCAGCAGGGCTGAGCATGGTATTTTCACTTCACTGTTTTTCATACCCCTCTGGAACTGGCAAGCAATGTTTTATTTTCAGATAATGATGTCTTCCCAGCGCAGGATAAATTTGCTTAGTGCTGTAAATGAGACATGGGATTGGAGGTCAGAAAGTCATTGTTTTGATTCAAAATTGTGAATTTCGTTTTTGGAGTCCTGGTGAGAGAGTAGAAATTGAAAGTTGGCACTTGTGCTGTCTGCATGGTCAGAGAATGTCACAAACATGGGGAATACTTTGTCTTCCCTGCAGAGAATGCAGCACCTGTCAGCTTGGCTTCTGGGTCACGGTAGGTGTGTGGATAGTGGGAGGGGAAGAAACCCCTCTGAAGTAAGTTATTGATCAAAGGCTGTAACTTCTCACCAATTCAGACCCAGCAGTCCCAATCTGCTGTCTAGAAATTCCTTCTGGAGAAAATAAAATTTTTAAAGACATCGGGATGAATTCTGCTTTTGGTATAAGGTGCTTGGATGTCTGCCTGGAGGCACTGGAGCATAGCAACTGTTACCTTTAAGATTATCTGTTTATCATTTTATGGCTTTAGAATCTGAATACTCCCTATGTAGTTTTTCCCCTGTACATTGCAGTAATAACCTAATATTATTTAGTGTTGGATGTGGGGCTTTTCTGTTTGATTTTGCTGGAGGGTGGGGAGACCAAGCAAAACTTCACTTCTCTGGTCTGCCTACAGCTCTCCACATGCTCAAAGACCACTGACATTATTCCTCAGCAGAACTTTCCCTTGCTTGTATTGTTTAATGTAAGTTTGTGGCACTGTCTGTCACAGCATTTTAATGGGAAGGAAAACTTTTGTGGTGAACAGCAGGAAAGAGGCACACAAACACAGGTGAGCGTAAGCTTAGGCAGAGATTACTTAATGTTACTTGCAGAGATACCTTAATGTTGGAGGTTGCAAATGAGACTCCAAGTTAAATAAGTCTTCAGTGGATACTCTCTCTCCTAAGCAGCTATGCTCTGTAGGTTTTTCTCAGCCTTGGCTACTGCGTCCATTCATGCCGAGCGAGCCAGGTACAGGAGCACTACTCACAGAGGGGCTGGAGGCACTGATAAACCCCACAGCTGCTTGCCTGTCAGACTTGTAAGTAGGAATATGTAAAAGGAGGAGGTAAATAAGGTAATGGAAAGGCACTCAGAAGCATCCACAATTACAGATTTGGCCCAGCCTGAATGCCTGTGCTAGTGCAAGGTGATCTGTTTCCCAAACTCATTGCATTCTTCATTATTGTGTGATGAAATCTGTAATCTATGTTCCAATCTACATTCAAAACTCAGAATTGCATGCATATATCTACTGTAGGGTCAGGAAATTACAGCTGTGTCCATCTGTCCCAAGAGCTGTGGGCTGTGCAGGTCAAACAAAGCAGGTGTTTGCAATGTTCTGTTGCCGTTTGTGGGTAAATGTGAGGTCAACACATCCGCAGGTGTTTTGGATGTGGTGTCTTCTTCGTGGTAGAAGAGTATTTTTCTTGTTTCTGGCTTCTTTCCAAAGGTAGAGCAAAGGACTTTTTTCAAGGTGGTTTTATTTTTACACAGAATCTGTTGAGCAGTTTGAAGTATGCATATATTTTCACAGTTAATACAGTATCAGTAAGATCTTGAAACGCATTGAAATTTTAAAATCTCTAAAGCTCATTTGTGTTTAGTGCCTTACCCCTCTCTGTCTCTGAAATTTCTGGGCCCTGGTTTTACTGTGGGTAGATGGAAATTGGTAATAGTAGCCCTATTATTATATAAAAATATAGTGTGTATATATATATATTGAACCTTTATTTCCTCCCCCTCCATCTTTGGACAGAGAGACTCCTCACTGCCTCTGCCCAAAATATATTTGCATGATGTTCTTAGAAGGCAGCAAACCTGCCCTTCAGTTTTCAGATGTAGATACCTGAGCAAACACTGCTTACAGAAGAGCTGAAGATTCCTGTGTGGAATGATGCTCGCCCTGAGCAGTGCTGCCCCAGGTCCTGGCTCTGTCAAAGGTCGAGGCTGCATTACAAGGTTTCTTTGTCAGATATATTATATATCTCTTGCTCCTTATTTTGCCTCTCTTAATGCTAGCATTGTGGGAAGGCTTTTCAGGGCTTCCTCACTGGTTGTGGTCGTACTTCTGAGTTCTGGTCAGATTAGTGTGGGGTTGCAGAAATGAAGCCTCTCTCTGGGGGGCTGGGCTCTGCTGCGAAGAACAAGTTCAGACCAAGAAGTCTCTATCTCATTGATAGCTTGCATAACAGATTTGTGACTTTGTGCTTAGCACCTCTTTGTCTATTGGCACATTTGGGAAGCAGCCAGGGGACTAGTACAGCTCACGCTCTCTGATGAACAAGAAGTTTGTTTGTACAAGGGGAAGAGATGCACATAAATATAGCTGGTCTTGCACAGAAGTGTTAATGCTTCTGAGAATTGTCTTTTGGGGGGGGTTATATAAAAATTGCATTTCTTAAAAAAAAAAAAGGAAATTATTACATAAAATAAGCAAAACTTTATGAAATCATCTTGCCAAATGTCAATTTATGTGCTACTTTAGTCAAAATTATGCAGAATTGGAAAAATGACAGGTTTTGACAAGCCTAATTTCAGGTGGAAGAAGTTTGTTTATGAGATTGTATAAATATTTGGAACATGGCTTTTTTTGTGTCATCCCAAATAGTAACTGCTTGCCTTGTTAGTTACTTTTCATAGCGTATCATTGAAGTTTTTCCTTCAGCAGATGTTCTGTTGTTGCCAGTGTGTGTGAGAGCAAGTACTCTTTATGTTTTGTTCATCACTTGCAACATGTAGAACAGACCCAGTGGACTATCTTTGCATCAGCACTTTGGCATAGATGAAGCACTGACACTAATTCTAGTAATGCATATTATTATTCTAGTGGGTGACTGAAGGAACTACGTGGTCTGGCCAAAATGACTGTGCCAGATTAGTGAAAAAAAAAACCCTTGTGTTTTGTCAACCTGCCAGTTATCTCTGTATTTTAGTGTCTTACTAACACTTGCAATTTCTGTACATGTATGCAAGTTACCATTACTGCTGATAGAATACTGCTGTGACAAAGCCTCTCTAATTCTTTTCTAGTTTTCCATGAAGCTTTTAACTTCTGTGTGTTTAAATCAATGCAGTTCTAAAGATGCATTCAGTGCATTGACAAGGATTGCTCAAAATAGTGTTCAAATGTTAAAAAACCCAATAAACTACTCCACTGCTGTATGTCCATAATCCAAAAAGTAACTGTAAAATGAATTAGGTGCTGCAGACATTGTTGGAACTCTTGTCAGGGCTTTAGCTCATGCACATCATTCTATGTAGCACATCTTAAAGGAGCTGAAAAATAGTAAAACTTGCTTTTTTTTGGTACTTACTTTTTCAAGCAGCTATGTAAAATTTTGCAGAACTGTGGTTCTGTAGAATATGCAATTTAGAGTTGAATTATTAATAATGAAGAGCATGCTTCTGTGTGTATATTCTTAAATCTTGATCAAAGTTATATGATAATTAAACCAGCTCATCTCTTGCTTTGCTATGAAGAAGGCAAGAACTGAGATTTTTATTGCAACTGAGTTTGTTAGCGATGGAGATTTGCCCTTCAGTTATCTCTTTAGCTGTGGCTGAAGGTTCCTGTTCCAGGGACTTGGCATGAATTGCTGCTGGTGGATGGCCTGCTGCCTTTGCAGGAATTTCTTGTTACAAAGCCATGTGCTGGTGCAGGGGAGGATGGTGCCTTTTGACTTCTCTTGCACTAGTGCTTCAGAGCTCCTTGGGGATTCATGTGTTGTTTTGTGCAAAATTATGCTTGGGAAATTCTTCCAGTTTTCTCTGTCATTTGTTTAAAGGTGGAATTTGGTAAAGTGTGATAAGGATGAAATACAGGCAATTCCATGGGCATGCTGAGGGAAGTTCTTCTCCATTCCCAAGGATGAAGTCAGCAATCCATTTCTGCAGTGCTGCTGTTACCACTTGAAGGAATTAATTGTGCCTCATGGAGATCCAGGGCAGCATGTGCCTGCCTTAGCAGTGTGGGATTGGCTGTAACAGTGTGGTGCTGCCTAAATTGAGTTTTGAAATGGAGTTATGAAAATAAAAGCAAAAACATACAGTGACTTCCTTTCCAGGCCAGCCACAGCAAACACAGTGATGGAAATGATGATTTATTTTTTACTCTTCACTACTATACTTGGAGTTTTTAATTTTCTTTTAGTGAATGAAGAAAGCATGGATTATTAAAAACTTTCAGATACACAAGTGTTTTGAGACTTGTTTGTTCCATTTAGGTTTTGCAGCTCTCAATCAGCTCAGGTTGCATTAGCAAAGAGAAGGTAGTGTAAGGCCTTTTGTTTTCCCCCTGGGTATCGTTGCTAAGAACCTCACATGAATCCCAGAAAAGCCATCAGTGTGACAGAGCTGCTGGGAGTGTATTTTTTATTTTTTTTCAAAATATTTGAGTTGGTGAGACTGTAAAACCATTGAAACCTCAGTTGTCTTTGTAGTGGACCCAGGAACGGGAAGACTGTTACTTCACAGTGTTCTAATGCTCAACGTGAACTTAAGGGTTGTGAAAACTGCCGACTAAGGTGACCTTAATATAAGCAAACAAGAAAAAAGGAGACAACCAAGTGATTCAAAGGTAGAGGGTGTGATCCCTGTACAACAGGAACTGGTGGCTTCCCTTGAATAGGGACAGACTTGTGGCAGAATAATTGTGGGTGTTTCACAACGTACTAAGAGCAGTGGAGACTGCAGAACTGGCTGCTCAAAACAGTAGGGATGATGCCACTTAAATCAAAATAATGTGCAGTCAAAAGTGAGGGTAAAAGGGGGGGATGTCAGTCCATTTTATACTGACTTAAATCCACGAGGTTAGTGTGAGTTCTAAAAAATATAAGCAGTAATTTAATAACACTGAAGGACAAATCTGTGCTGCATCAATGATGTAGATAATGCGAGCTTCCACGAGAGGCAGTGGGAGCCGTCTTGCCTGGCTGAGCTAGGGAAGTCTAACTTGAGAAAAGAGTGAAGGATCTGTTTTCTGGGCTTTATTCCAGGGCATAGTGCTGGAGCTGGTCAGATAATGTTCTGGGAATGCAAAATGCCATAGATTCCTCTTAGAAGCTGTGGATCAGAGCAGTGTGTGCTCCCAGAACTGTGGCTGCCAGCATTTGTTAGGAAAAGGCAAAGCATGGATTTTCACTAGGCTGAGTGACGATTGCTAGATGTTGTGTGAAGAGGGCAGAAACGAAGAGGAACTGAGTGGACAAGGTAATGTACAGCTTTTGTAGTTTAAGACAGAGAAGTCACTAAAGAAGCCAGGCTGCCTCCATGGCAGGTTAGGTTGGTGTTTATACGCATCCCTTCACACCGCATGTCCAAGTACTGTGTCTATGGAATTGGCTGTAACAGCTGGATGCCATCAGGCTGAGGATGCAGTTGAATGGCAACTTGTATCACCCTAAATCTAGGCCGTCGTAGCCTCGCTCTACCCCCAGTGTAAGGCCCTTTCTTGGGCCAGCTTTGAGTACTGGCATGATCACACACTAAGCTGATAGAGGCAGCTTATCCCTGTGAAAACTGACCCCGCTCGGATGTGTGATAAGCTTTTGGGTAGATGAATTCACTGAAGCAGATCGCACGAGAGCCAGTTCCAGTGCAAGGGAAGTGGTGGGAATGTCTCGTCAGGGATGAAAAGGATTTAGAGAGTTAAAAATACCTCAGTGAATATTAGACTGATTTGTTCACGTTCAGAGTAGAATAAACCATGTTTTGCGTCTCACTGTCATTCTGAATGATTAGCCAACAAAAAGATCTGTGCTACCGGTTCCCCCTTGTATAGTGGTTATGATAATAATCATCTCAGGGGAAACAAAGGGGACAAAGAGACCTGTCCACATGCCAGCGAGCCCGTAGTCCAAGGCAAAAGAGTGCTTTAAGTGAAAGGGCAGTCAGCCTGGCTGTAGGTAGAAGCAACATTCCTGGTGAAAGCAGCACCTCAAGCCATATGACCTACACATCCTTTGAGTGATAGGGCTTACGCAAGGAGAACTGAGGGTCTTTGGTCCAACTTCAGTGAAAAACCAAGAATCACAGAATCACAGAATTATCACGGTTGGAAAAGACCTAAAAGATCCTCCAGTCCCACCATTCACCTATTACTACCAGCTCCCACTAATCCATGTCCCTCAATACAACATCTAGTCTTTCCTTGAACACCCCCAGGGACGGTGACTCCACCACCTCCCTGGGCAGTGCATTCCAGTGCCTGACTACCCTTTCCGAGAAGTAGTGCTTCCTAATGTCCAGCCTGAATCTCCCCTGGCGCAGCTTGACACCATTCCCTCTAGTTCTGTCACTGTCTACACGGGAGAAGAGGCCGGCCCCCAGTTCACTACAACCTCCCTTCAGGAAGTTATAGAGAGCTATAAGGTCTCCCCTGAGCCTCCTCTTCTCCAGGCTGAAGAATGCTGTTGAAGGAAGGGGGATTGGAGGAAAGAGGGCCCTTATTTCAGCTTTGAGTAGCATCAGGGGAAGGAATTTCTGCTCAATTAGAGTCAGGACTGGTGTGACAAATGATGTAGAACAGATTAGGGTAAAGTTGTAAAAAGATGTTTGAGATGGCAAGAAGCAAGGTAACTATTAAAAAAATAAATGTGGTATAACTTTTCATGTTGTCCTGATACTCTTTGGGCCAGGAGGTCGTAAGGGACCACTTTGACAATAACTTGTTAGCATCTGTAAAAACAATCCTTAAATTCAGTCATGGGAGACATCTAATGTAGAAACATCTTAAATCACACAGGAGTTGGAGTAAGGAAGAAGATAATATGAAAGGTCCTCATATTACTTGGAAAGGAAGTGTGTAAAGGAGGTTATTTAAATCTCTGAGGGTTTTGTTTTATAGCATAATCACCCGTTCTCATCTTCACAGTAGGCATATATGAATTTGTCAAAAGGAAGCCACACCTTCCCTATGAGCACAGAGAACAACTTCAGAAAGAAGGATTGTTTTGAGGCCAGTGCAGGGTTGTATTGCTGCCAAGTGAGTTTTTGCACCCAGAGCTTGTGGAGGGAGGAAGAAGTGTTAATGTGCTAACAGCCAGTGGAACTTGCTCTGTGTGTGACTTGTCATTCACAGCTCTAGCTCCTCTCCAGGCAGAGGAAAGGGATGAAATACTGCCCGGTTGTTACACCTGAAATGAGATGCCTGAACGGAGGCAGGAAGCGGTGCTGGCAGAGTATGTACCCAGCACTGAGACTTGCTGCTTGTCCTTTGCCACCCTGCAGAAGGACTGCCTCTGTGCGGTGCACCCACCGCCACCTGTCTGTGGTGTGCATGCACATGTTGGCTTAGTATCTTCCAGCTGGATAGGCAAGTGCCAAACAGATCATTGTTTAGGAAAAAAATCCAAGAATCTCACTTTTTAAGGAAATTCAGAAGGTTTTCTTCAACAAAGGTTTGGAACTGAGTGAAGAGGCAGTAAAATTAGAAAAGTGAGGAAGGATATTAACCGAAGGGGGTGTTTTTTAATGTCTCTTTGATGGCTTTATACTTATGTTTTTAGGATATGCTCGCTTCCACAAGCAACAAGATTTTAAACAGATGAGGGAACAGTATTTTAGATTTGTAGAATTAAGTACTAAAGTAAAAGAATGATTCTGTCAGCGTGGAGCTTTTTGGTTTCATGTATGTCATTCTTCTTGGATACAGGAAATCTCAGATCAGTGAATTTGAATTTTTTGTCAGAGCCTTCAGGGTAAACATGTTTTCTCATTAAAATCACTCATATCTTCTGAGAAGTAGACTTCAGTCTCACGATGTTACATAGTCTTTTAAGTAGGCTTGCAGGGCAAATAATGTGTCTGCATCTGTAAGTTTAGATAGGTTATTACATTTGAATGCTTAGGAAGAGGCTTTCCTTTTGAGATGTGTACAATAACGATAGCGTTCAGTTTACTAATTTATAAATGCATGTGTAGGCATCAGTGTTGAGTTCTTTGGGGAACAGTGGAGGTTTGTCAGGAAAGTGCTCAAGGTTTTACAGTACAAAGTAGTTTTTGTTGTACAATGTGTGTGCTAAAGAATAGCTTTAGCAGGCAAGTTTGAACTGCTCAGTGATGCTGTGACGTGTCACTGCCTGGTGCGAAATGAGTCAGTGTCTATAGAAATGCAAAGTTGCATTATAGAGTCCAGAGTCTTGGACTCCATTCATATATGGACAAGAATGTCCTTTGTGCACAATGCTGTTTTTCTTCATTATCTGCATGCATTTAATTTAAGCTCATGGACACCGTGCTGAGTATTAGGGTATCTACCACCTCATGCTAATGAGCTGTTTGATTTGTATCGTGTGCCTCCAGTTCTTGTGGGTTCAGTATCTTACAGTCCAGAATGATTGCTCATGTTCAGTGGGAACAGTGGAATGAGTAGGAAAGGACCTTTGGAAGGACTCATCAAAGGGCAGTCTGACACCTCTGTCCAGAGATCTGGAACAAGTTTGAGGAAAGCATGAGTGATAGTTACTGGAACTCCGTAATTTATACAGTGGCATGGGGATGAAGGCTTTATTTAGGAACAGGATTTTGCTCTTTGGAAAAGAGCTGGATTTTGCCACAATAAGTTGGATTTATTGGCAAGAAGGAGTAGGAGGCATGTAGAAATCTCACAGAAAACTATGGGATGGACTCAGTTTCTGGAATGTACTTCTCAGTGGTTTTGCTGCCTCCAAAGTTCAGTAGCTGCCAAGGGCATCAAGAACAAAAATGCTGTGGTGTAAAAATTCCTGGTGAAGCCTGCAAGGCTTGCTCTTTCTTCCTGCTGGCACAATCAACCAGTTAAAGTGAGAACTGGAGTACTACTGGCGTGCCTTGAGCCTGGCTTGGGACCTGGGAAGGATGTCAAGTCTGATACAGATATCAAATTTAAACCATTTGAGATGGTGGATCACCATATCCAAAAGAAGAGATGTGCCTCAGAACTGTAGCACCAGAAGCAGTGGCTATGCCTGAGTTCCGCTGGGTTAAGAGCCCGTAGGACCCAAAGGTAAAGTCCAACTTCAGCTGATTGCCTGGGTAAGTTAGTAAGAAGCTCCATTAGTCATTGGGTGGTCCAGCCCACTTGTGAGGGACTGTGGAGGAAGATGAGGGGGAGGAGGGGGCAAGACTCGTGTTTGCATTGTTCTTTATTGGACTTAAACTCTGTCCAGCATGGCTCGGAATAGCACCAGGCATCTCTGCTGTTGCTCGCTGTGCCTGGAATCAAGCTCTGCTTTGTCACAGCTGCTCTTTTTTCCTTTCAGCATACAGCATGCATTTCTCTTCACATTACTCGACAGCTAGTGTTTACACTCTGTGCTAATGGTTCAAAAAGAATAAAGAATGTGTGTAATTAGGAAGCTGAGAAAGCTGCTGCATGTTATGGGAAAGAAATAAAAGGCAGTGGTTTTACAACCCCAACTGAGGGTCTTGCCAAAATTATTTGCATATGGTTACTGATTGCTTAATATTTTCTGTCAAAGCTTAGTAAAGAAAGCCACTTTAGTGGGCCCCTCACTACAGGAAAGATATCGAGGCCCTGGAGCGTGTCCAGAGAAGGGCAATGAAGCTGGTGAAGGGTCTGGAACACAGGTCTTAAGAGCAGCCGAGGGAACTGGGACTGTTCAGTCTGGATAAGAGGCTCAGGGGAGACCTTATGACTCTCTACAACTACCTGACAGGAGGTTGTGGTGAGCTGGGGGTCAACCTCTTCTCATGGATAACTAGTGATAGGACGAGAGGGAATGGTTGCAAGTTGCACCAGGGTAGGCTCAGGTTAGACATGAGGAGAAATTCCTTTTCAGAAGGAGTGGTTGGGCATTGGAACGGGTTGCCCAGGGAGGTGGTGGAGTCACCATCCCTGGGGGTGTTTAAGGAATGGTTGGATGAGGTACTCAGGGACATGGTTTACTGAGTAATAGAGGTTGTAGGGGGATGGCTGGACTCGATGATCTTGGAGATATTTCCAACCTTTATGATTCTCTGATTCTATGAAAATCATCTTGAACAAGTACTGTATGCACTGTAAGAGACATAGAAGTGATGGAATCCATTCCTGTAAATGTTTCCTGCTAGAGTAATGTTAAACAGTCTGCATGCTTCTAGCTTGTGTTATTTATCTAGTAATCTTACATTGGAGACCTTCAGGGTCTGACCTGGATGTTAAATCAGAAGGTGTTTTTGCTGCTGATGGATCTGAAGGTAGGAGCAGACTCAAGCCCTGTTTAAAAATGGAAGGATTTAATGCATGCTGATGATATCCTGTCCAGTGACAGACATCTGACTGGAGACCTTTACTCTTGCCCATGATTTAGAACTCAGGGTGTGCTGCAGTGTTTGAATCTGGCATTGCAGTACTTTTAAGCTGGTTGGCAAGCAGCTGTCACAGTTAATGGAAGTGGTGATGCTTATCTGATGTGTTCTTAAGTTCAAGTGTCCACGCATGTGTGGGAAAGTGCTTTTGCAATTTAAAGGCAGAAGGTCAGATTTAATGAAACAGTCATAAAGAGTGTGTATCTTTGTGACAGAAAGCAAAGCTGATAGGAAGTAGCTTTCCAAGCAAAGCTTTATTGCAACACTCCTTGAAAGCAAAGGAGGTTACATCACTTTCTAGCTTTCATTGTTATCTGATTCTTGAAGTAACAGCAAGTACATGATCTTCTCTGGGGTGTTCGCTACAGTATTTCTGTCCTAGGACTCTTCTTTCAGCCTTGAGTTAGGGACTATGTAAATGAACCAGTCTTGTGGCTTGATAAAAGAACATGAAGGGGTACCCAAAACTGGCTCCTGAGCAGAGTACTGAAAAGAATAGAAGTGTATGCAGCTCTTGCTGGGGACAGAGAACAGAGGCTGGCAGGAAAAATAAAAAGGGAGGAGGTTGGCTTGTGAGAGAATATTTAGGGTGAAAGGTTGGTGTGCATCTGTAGATGCACAAAGTAACTGGGCATTCTAAAATGTTTCATTTTCTGCCTAAGTGTAATTTTTCTGAACAGTTTATGAAGCCACTGCTCATGGCTGTGGGAAGTTTTTTTTTTCCTGGAAACTTGTGCAGCAAACTGGAACCAGCTGGACAGTTCTTTAGCCCTCTGAGTTGTGCTTAACATGGGAACTAACATCATGATTAGACCTTTTCCTAGTAAATTTTATCTTTAAGTGATACAGTTATGAATTGTTTCATAGGACCAATATATACTGATGACAAGGCCAGAGGGGACACAAGTAAAGGCATCTGGAACAACTCCAGCAGGACCCATTCATGAGTATCTAGATGAGAAACTTGGCGATGGTCCTGTCAATAGCTTTCCTTTCATGAGCAATCAATTTGTTTTCAAGTGGCAAAGAAACTCTGTTCCTCAATGCAGAGCACAACAAACTCACAGTGTGACTGTAAATCTTAAGGTATGAAACTAGTGATGTAGTAAATACACAATTTACAAGCCATGGAACAAATGTCTAGAGCTGACCTGTCTGATGGACTGCATCAATGGGTGCCCTGATTTCAGATTGAGAAGGCTGTATCAATCTGTATCAAATTCCAAGGTGGGAGAGAGCTTGGGGATAAAAGCTAAGTTCATCTTCTCTGTTGTTTGAACACAAGTTGACTGACACAGACAGGGTGAACTCATGTTAAAAATAGACTTAACTGCAATGAAATATGCTCTAAATGAGTTTAGCTTGTGTCGGGATATATAAATATAAAACAAGCTATTAAAAAAGACATATATACACTACAGATTCCCTGGGTTCTTTTGATTTATGTACATTCATTGTAATTTAAAAGAGAAAACAAACCATAAACTCTTTGTTTATATTCAGGTTAGCCATGGAAAATTTACATCATGCTAGTGGGAAAGCAAATGGAATACTTGAAGGTACTGTCAAATGTAGAATATAAACCCCCTGAAGAAGGAAAAGCTTTTTTTTGCTGTCTACTTCTTGTTGGACTTTAAATCTTTTTAGGAGTTCATTCCTAATCGTAGGAGAAAATCATGTATAATTATTTAAATAATAACACTTCCTTTAGTTTTTACTTTCCTGTTAAATGGAACCCACCCCTGCCCTCCAGGCTACTTGAGACAGTAGTTAAATTACTGTTTTCACCAGCTGGTAAATGAATAGCCTGTCCAGGCCTTAGCTTTCATTCCCATACGTGTGCAGATGCAAGCTGATATCCATAGGGTCTGTAATAACAGGGTCTGCAGAGTCAGTTCAGTTCATCTCTGGTTTCAGTATGTCAACAAAATTATCCGAAGAGCAATATTTTCTATGGCAAGGATGCTGCTGTAGAGTATGCAGAACGTCAGAAGTCACAAAGGCATTTGTCTGCCTGGATGTGAACGTACCTCTAAGGAAGACATGAACAATGGGCAATCTGCTACCCCAATTAAGGGGCAATTAGGAAATATTACAAACCCTGTAATAGCGACAGCATAATAACAGCATGGAGGCGCTTGTCTTCCTGCATCACCCCCCGTAGTGTGACTGACTGCGCAGCTGTAGGAAGTGCTGTGCTTGCACTGGCAATACCCTGTGTAGGAAGAAGATGCAGAAAAAGGAACTTAGAAAGGAATTTAGAAATAGTAATTGACACTCTTTCTGCTCACCATAGCTGAGCAGTACTTGGTTTGATCCCAGTTTGCCGTGAATGCGCGTGCATCCCAAAATGAAATGGGGCCAGGCAGAAAAAATACAAACATACTTCCCTGCACTGGCTTTAATCTCCAGTTGTTTTTGGAAGGTTAATGGAAAATATAAGCCATATGAAAACATAAGCCCTATGCAAAGGCAGTGAGGCTTTCCTCATTTATCTGCAAGGGGGAAAACCAACTTTATCTAGGCTTGGTTTTGACTCTTGGTCTGAAGAGGCAGTGAAGTACTTCCCCTCACATCCAGACTTGCACACTGGAGAACTGCTTTCATCTGATATCTGAAACCTCAAGTCCTGTAGCAGGGCGTATTGCTCGAGTGCCATGATGGGGAGTTTGGCCTTCGCTGTGCTGATAATTTTGGCTTTGCAGAATCTAAGATGGAGATGATAAATGTGTAGTAATAAGATGAAATGCCTTGCTGTGATCAGAGCTGGCGTTTGTGTTTCACACCGCTGCTTCTTTATTCCATCACTCTCCCACTGACTTTAATAGATAAAACTTTTGTTTCGAAATTTCTGTGGTTTAGCAGTGTCATTTTATGTGTGAGGAGTGCTTTAGCATCAGCAGAAGATGGACTCTAGATGCATTTAAATCTAAACCCACAATATCCTGAAATCTGTTCCATGAAACTACATATTTGAAGAGCTGTTCGTGGGAGAAAATCAATAGGGAGGATTGATGGAAGAAAATGGAAGAAATTGCCCCTCTTTTTGCTCCTTCTGAGGAGCTCTGAGCTACTTGCTGGCAGCTGCCAGAGACTGCCAGCTCAATTGCTGCTGCTCTTCTTTTCTTTTTTCGTCTTTTTCTTTTGTGTGTTTTATTGGCTCAGGTTTGGAGCAGGGTTTTTCAACAGCATAGGTGGAGAGAAGTGTGTGTCAGAAGAAAATAAAGAAAAGGGGAAGAAATGTATAGCAAAGAGAGGTAAGTTGTAAGGAGGGGTGAGAAAAACAAGCTGAAGGAAGCAGTGGTGGTGAAAAGAGATGGAGCGGAATTGACTGGATTGAAAAGAAGTGCAGAGGTACCAGTGATGAGTGGGTGCATGGGCAGAAAACGTGTCTTCAGATGCACGGTTGGCTTAATGTTTCTGTGAGATAGAAAACTTACAAAGCTTAATAGGAATACTCAAGAGATGGGAGAAAGTGACAGCTCTGCACTTCTGCGCTGTAATGTGAGGTAAGCGTGCAAACGGGACTGCCAGGAAAACCTGACGCAGGGGTTTAGTGCCTTAATAGAGCTGCCTGCCCCTGGCACAGAGCTCTGCGTAATACAATAGCTGTCAGTGGTGAAGTGATTTTCTTGCTCTCCCCTTCCCTGCCTCTTGTTTCAGTTTTGGGGCACTGAGCCAAACTCTTTATTTTCCCAATTTCATTAAGATGATGATACTCTAACAAAGACCAGACTTTGTCCCTGTTGTTAGAACTTGTGGCATTGATTTAACCTTGATGATGCAGAGGAGCTGTCATTTTGCTGTGTCTTTCCCAGGAAGGCAAGCAGTGTTTATATGCCAGCCTTGCACAGAGAGCTGCAGTGAGCTTTTAATTGTCACTAGGGCTCTGCGAACTCAGCCGTAGTGGTTGCCCAGGGAATACACTGAATTTTTACACCCCTTCTTGCCAGGGACATGTTTCATTCCTGCACCTCTCTTCCAGTATCAGAAATCAACTGTCAGCGAACCATTGGTACAGCTGCAGGGCACCTCTGGCCAAAGGCTCAGGCTGGGATCCTCAGGCTCAAAGGAGAATATGTGGGAAACCTCCATGGACAGCAGAGCTAAATTCTCACAGATTCACAAATGAATGTTACATGCTGATGTTTTAAATAGGATTGTAAAGGAAATTCTTATGAAGCATTAGATATGCTACCCTTTCAAAAGTATTAATTTCTGCCAGGGTTTTCTTTAAAAATTCATTTTTGCAAACTCTGGCACTAGTGATACAGGTGGGAGTTGTTTCAATTTGAGCTGATCTTACTAGCACAAAGGATTGGGATTTGAGAAGTGACAAAAGGATCAGGATGGGGGACTCCCAGAAGAAATCACTGAATCCATAGCAGAAAAAGAATACTGTAGAAAACAGGACTTCTGTTTATAATTTAATGTTATTACGTGTGCCTTTTGGGTAGGTAAGATCCCTGTTGCTTCACAGACAGTCCCGTGTTTCTTTGCAAAGAGTGTGTCTGTTGGTGTGAGCTGGCAGAGAGCTTCCCAGCCAGGAGCCATTGCTCAGAGCTTTGTTGTGCAAGTCTGCCTTCTTTCCAGAGTACTCAACTTTCTGTGTAAGTTTTAAACACATAGTTTTTAAATACATTGTTTTTGTGTAAAAGTATTTGCTGATTGTCACAACTTGTAATGCCATTTGAAATGTATTAGACCACAGTGCTATGGAGATATATATATATATATGGATAGATATTAGTTTGCAAATAAATATTGGGTCCAGACATACACAGGAAACTGTAGTCATTAGTTTAAATATTGGTAATTTCTGCAGTGTTTCATATGTAATTGTAGACCAGACACAATCCTAAACTGTATGTATGCCCTAAGGCATATACTGGTGGTTCTGCATTGTGGATGCTAGATTGTTCAAGGAAATAACCCACCACCAACCCAGCCATTATTTATGAATGTAAACAAGAGAAATCATTGCTGTGCTCTACTAGAACAAACACAAGGACAAAATACTGCTGGAAAAGAAGGCATTAGGTAATGCTAATGTAGTAGTAGTTAGTTTAGCTGCTGTCGGCTGCCTATGACTAGAATCTGATATGAAACAGAGCTCGGATTTTGGCAGCATTGAGTCCTGTGTGCTTCTCTGACGAGTCTCTTGGGCTGGACTCTTAAGAAGTATTTACATGCCTCAAGATTTAGCTGAGCACTTGGTGGGGTTTTCCAAAGCACCCAGGTCCCTAATACCTCTTGGGTTTCTTGGGAGGAAATAAGGAGGGGGTTGTACACACGTGTGTGCATATGTGGCAGCTGTTGCACTATTTGATTCTTTTGAAACAAAAGCATATTCCATTTAGTAGTGAGTAACGTTCCCTCCCAGTCTGCTGAGCCACTGCGTTATTTCACAGGTAGATTTTTGTGTGTATCTACCTTCCCCATCATTTCTTGGTTTATTGTTGTTTTCCCTCACTTTGCTTTATGTGTGAGGCAAAGGGGAAGCTTGTTAATCTGGGTACTTTCTGACTTGCTTGGAAAAGGGTGTCCTTTGAAACCTATCAGAGGTTTAAAGACATGACGTTACGTGTCATGTTTATTGCGAAGACATCAATTTTGCAAATTCTGGCTTAGCCTGGTTTTCTTGCTGAGCTTGGACTGACTTACATTAAGAGAAAAAATAAAAGCTCGAAGAGACTGGGAAAAAAAAAAGGGGTAAAAGTGACCAAACTAAGGAATATTTTGTAAAATATTTCTCTTACGTTTCTGCTTGCATAATCAGTGTTTTAAGGTTTGGTTACTGATGTATTTTGAAATATTGCCTCACTGTAACTGTATGTGATGTGATTTATCATCCTTATGGAGGCTGTCAATAATACTCCTCTGGAAAGTTACTTCTGCTGAGTCAGGGCTGCAACTGGATGCTGTCCTACCCTGTTGTTTTCCTGAAATTTAGTTCCAGCAGAATGGATTCGGTTAGTCCAGGATCTGTTATTTAAACAAGTGAATCCTGTAACTGCAGAGTCAGTTAAACTTCTGTTAGCATCACGTTCCTTGATTTGTGTGGAATTACAGGTAGCTTTGATGCCGTGTTTTCTGAAGTTTGGTCCGAAGACAAAGGTGTTCAGCTGGATGGCATGGAGTTTATACCGTTCCTGATTGGGGTCCAAACTGTCTTGTGTCTACAAAGATGATTAAGGGCCTGGAGCTTCTCCCCTATGAGGAAAGGCTGAGTGAGCCTTGAGAAAAGAAGACTAAGGGGGGACCTAATTAATGTCTATAAATATCTTAAGTATGGAATGCAGGGGGAAATGGCCAGCCCCTTTTCAGTGCTCTGTGGAGACAGGACAAGGCGCAATGGCTGCAAGTCAGAGCATAGGAAGTTCTGCACCAACTTGGGGAAGAACTTTTACCCAGTGAGGGTGACAGAGCCCTGGGACAGGCTGACCATGGGGGTGGTGGAGTCTCTATCTCTGGAGATATTCAAGACCCATCTGGACGCCGACCTGTGCAGTATGAACTGGGGAGCTGCTTTGGCAGGGGGGTTGGACCCGATGAGCTCTTGAGGTCCCTTCCAACCCCTGTGATTCTGTGATTCTATGATTCTATGATCTTGAGTGAACTGTCCAACTTGCTGCTAACCAAATAATTGCATGTGAGGGCCTGGTGCAGATTTTGGTATGCTTTCCTTCTTCTATGGTTGCAGTTGTTCAGGTACTAGAGCAATCCATGATTGCCTAGATCTGCTGGAAACCAACATAATTTTGTAGATTTTAAGGGTTAGCACTCAGTATTTGAAAATTTTAAGCACCTAGACATACCAGCTTGAACATGGACAAGAGCTGTAAACACTTTTCACTTTTTAGCAGACTGCCTACAATAAAAGTATCTTTCTTGCACCATGTGGAGACTATTTAAAAAAAAATTTTCTCTGAGAAAATCTGAAATCACATTCTTGTAATGAATTTAATGATTGTGCAGTAATTGACAGCTCACAAGTTATATCCTATAAAGAACTTTCACTGGGTTTACCTGTTCAGAAATATATCTGGAATATTTTATGTGAGACAGCGTTCTTCAGGGCAAAGAGTGGAGATCTGGGACTCTGGCTTTCTAATTTCAGAGTTACCACTTGTTAATTGTGTTGCCAAGGACAAGTCAGTTTAACCCAAATACAGTCCAGTATTTAGACTTCCAGTTCTACACCGTTCCTGTCCCACCCCCACCAAATTAATGGGATATCAGGAGCTTGGATGTGTGGTTCAACCTGTACCAATTTGTTCCTCATTTTTCCTGAAGCATCAAATGCTACAGCAGTGGCTAATAAGTAGCTCCTGTTGAGAGCACAAAGTCTGGAATGCTGACCTGCAAACAAGAAATAGCAGCAGCACAAGGAGCAAGGGCTCCAGACCTTGGGAGCATTGCAGAAGGAGTCAAAGTCATTACATAGTGAAAATAAAATATACTGAAATATGTTAAGAACTTTAAAAGAGCATGCTTTCTTAGAGGCACAGAGAGCACCCTTCTCAATATGCAGACGTCTTTATAAATATAGATTACACAGTCTATGTTTACACATACTTTGGTTGGATTTTGTTAATGAGGCTAATTTAAAAGGCTGATGGATTGTGTACTGGCTGGATCAGCTGGGCACAGGATGTTGACCAAGTAACAGCAAGTGCCCAGCATTCCTGACCCTGCTGAGCTGGCACGGATTTCCTGCATCTAGTTTTCTGGAGAAAAAACTTTAAGGAATATCAGAGCTATAACGTAATGTCTGATATTGCCATTACTAATTTAGTAAAAAACATAACCAAGCCCTAAATTCTGGCAAAAAACTGAAAGAGCATAGGAATCATATGGGATAAGTTCTGAATCTTGCTGTCAAAGAAAGGAGATGTAATTGATTTTATTTTCCCTATAGATCTAGCAAATAGTTAATTGAGTCATAAAACCTTTTGCTAGGTGTTATTACTGACTCTCATAAACTGCAGACCATGACTGGCACATAGTCCTGTTTTTACAGGTGACTTAATTGTTTAATTCCAGACACTTATCTTACTTTGTCAGCTATAGATCTTGGAGCACAAGGTGTTACTCCATCGTTTGCTGCTTACATTAGAGATGATGAGTTTCTGAAACACACACAGAATCCTACAGGTCTGCCAAGACCTTTGATATATGTGTGTTTCTTTCCTGTTTTCTTTTTTCTTTTCTTGAAAGAAAGGGAATCAAAAATATTTCATGCATTCCAAAGTTAGGTCAGGAGAAAGAATTGCAAGGATGCTAAGAACTTGCAGAGATGGTCTGACACCCACATCATATATACATTGTGTAGTAGATCTTATGTAAAGCACTCATCAGCTTTGTCAAAATGGCATGCCCTTCTCTTTTGAAAAATTTCTGTTATCTGGCAGAATCTTTTGTTTGGACTGTGCAAAATCATACAGCTTTTTCAAGTAATCACGGTCTCACAGTCTTCATCTGGTTTTTCTCTTCCATCTTTTGGGGTTTTTTTTTGATTCTGGAAGCCCTTCCTGAAGAAAAGAAGGTACTCATCAGGCAATAACCCTGTTTATGTCATCTTCCTGGGAGCTGTGCCTTTTCTTTCAATGTGGTTTGCCAGCAAAGGCTGTTAAATTGGTTAAATACCTTTTCACATGTACCTAGGTGTCTTCAGCAGTCCTACATACAAGTTGATTTAAGTTAGGAGAGGTGGCACGAAGCAGTACAGAAAACCTGTATCTAAAAAAATTGAAATCAGTGGAAATTCTTGTCTCTAAGGCCATTAGTGTGAGAGCAGAACCTCTGCTTGGTCTGCTGGTGAGATTTTTTGCTGAAAGACAGGTGTCTGGGATTGTCTTTGTGGGATGTGTCTAGAAGACCTGCTGAAACCCCTACATCAGCAGTGTGTTCTATCATTGCTCAAACATTCCAGCATGTACCAGTGCTTGGAAGGGCTTTCTTGATCCTGGAATACATGGCCTGCACTATTTGAGCTTCCTTTCTAAATAAAACTAAGCTGCCACTTCTGAATCCCTGCCAGAACTGCGCTGCTGCAGCTCGACAGCTGCGGCTGTTCATTGATTCGGCGGCGGCGCTGCAGACCTTACGTTCCACCATGTGAATGGGTGTTTTTTCCTTTATAAGCATATGGGGAGTTTTGATGGACTGGGTCCATGCTTGTTGATGCTGGCAGCTGTGGAGCTGCCTGCAGCGGTCTCAGCTGACTGCCTGGCTGGA
The DNA here is from genome assembly GCA_013400835.1 of Zapornia atra. NCBI lineage: Eukaryota > Metazoa > Chordata > Aves > Gruiformes > Rallidae > Zapornia > Zapornia atra. The sequence continues at coordinate 46,036 of VZTU01009276.1, forward strand.
CTTGTCTACACGTTGGGTCATTCTCAGCTGTGAAAGATTTGCTCCATGTTAGAAGGTAGGCTGAAGAGTAATGCTTCACCTCGATCTGTGTGCAACCCATTAACAGGGAAGTGCTTCAAGCTGAGTTAACGTTACACCGGCAGCTCACAGAACATCATCACCACGCAGGGAGTATGTGTGTGGGGACACCCTCAGATCCCTGCTTCCCAGGCAGGTCACATTGCACACATATTTCTCTTCTGTTCCTCCGTATCTGGCGTATCCTTTTATAACTCAGTTCATCTGTCTTCCTAAAAATAATCCACTATGATCTTACTGCTCCTGTTTGTCTGAGAAGTTGCAAGTAATGTAATGAAGGGTTCGTAAATATTATCAGGATAAGAATGTTTAGAACATAAACACTCTAGTGCCTTTGTGCATTTCATTAACTTCGTGTGATTTGGAGATCTCTCAGTAGAAAAAGTAAGTTTTGCTTCATGGGAAACAGGCCCTTGAGATTCCTGGTGTCCTTTAGATGGCCTGGGGTGGGGTTTTTTTTTCATTTTGCCAATGGAATTTCTAACCTAAATCTGCACTCCAGAAATGAAGTGGGGCTCAGTTTGACTTTCTCATGTGTCTTTCTTTTGTTTAAATCTGTGTTTAAAAATGCACAGTTTAGTTTCTTGGCATAGAGAACTACTTTGTCTTCTGAGCACTCAGACCTGCAGTAGATCTCTCAGTCACAGGGATGTCTACAAGCTGCCCATTTATTTCTGATGCTCACCTAGTCAATAAAGCAGATTTAAAAAAATATATATTTTTCTATGCAGTGGCTAACAGTTTGCTCTGCCAGTGGGTAATCCTCCACGTTATTAGAGATGTACTAAGATGCAAGACATTAAGCAAGCTGATTTGTAGGTTCAAGGTCATGGTAGTCTACACTGTATGAACTAGTAGTAACCTTCTTTTTGAGTGTGGGGATTAACACGTGGAAAAGAGGAAAACCAAGTAATATACTTAGCATTGCAGTAGAACTTAAAATAACAAATCAGGGAATTACTAATAGTTGAAGTTAAACCACTTTTCACCTAGAAGACAGGCTGACATCTTGGTTCTCTCATCTGCTGCAGCCTTCTGGAAAAGGACACAGAAAATCTCTCCTCTCAGGAGGTTGAACCCTGCAAGGGACATTCTACCATAGCCTGAAGACATTTTGCCAGCCACCTGATTCTTCCCATTGTTTAGGATGGCCCTTAACATGATTCTTCGGAAAGCTATTAGGATTGTCACATTGCATTAAATCCTCTATGCATAATAATAATTTAATACCAAACAAAACAATAGCATGCTTATTGGGCAGTAACTGGAAGTTTTAATGATTTAGGACGAGCGTAACTATTATGTTTTAAGGATACTGGAATGTAGTATTTTGTGTGAGCACTGTATTTAAAGATACATCTTAATGTGTCTGTGCGGTTTGGCCCAGTTACATATGTCTGTGGGAAATGTAGCTGTATAGTTATATTATTTCCTGGCTTTCTATGTGTTAACTTTGGGATGAATCTATTAGTTGTCCCAGTTGATGGCTTACTTCCTTTTTAGAGAGGAGGAAAAAAAAATTTCAAAGTATTTTCATGGCTTTAGCTTTTTTGTTAAAAGGGTTTTTTTCCTAAAATCTAGGTTTTGTCTCCTGGGTTTGACAGCGTGCATATTCATGACAAATGTAGGAACTTTCCATCCCATTAAAGTTTCAACAGATAATTTCAGCAGATACTCCTTCAGAACCAAATAAATGCTTGGTGAAGAGTCATTAAAAGTTTCGAGGTCTTTAATAGAATATGATAGATTTCGTTCAGTCATTAGAGAGGATTTGATGGTTTCTTGGTTTCTTGGCCAGTTATATACCAGAGAGTTGTGCTTGCCTGTTAGGACTTCTTCAGCTCCATTTGTTTCAACAGTAGCTGAATAACAAGAAGAAACTGTGATGGTTCAATCCCAGTTAAGGATGGATGCAAAAAGAGAGGCAAAACCAGTGAAACACAAGGTCAGAGCACATGTGCAAGTATTGGCTGGCAAGAGTCCTATTGACTTGTATTATAGAGCACCCAGTGGATATATAAAAAAAATAGGGTAATTGTTTTGAGGGTTTTATCAGCTCTCTGTTGATCTGGGATATTTTTGGCAGTTTCTCATGTTCAGTAACCTTCCTTAGTGAAATATGAAAACGTATTGTAATTTAGTGGATGTGATGCATAAAACATTAGTAAAAGCAGTTTTCTGAAGCTCATTTTTATAAGCCATATAAGAATGAGGAAACGTACTATTCCTGTGCAGTAACAAGGATAAATCTTTACATGCTTAAAATAAAAGAACTGAAAAATTACCTGAAAGCTTGGGGCTTTTTTACTTCAGAGTGTTGGTGAGCCATAGATCTTAGTTGAAACTGTAGGCAGTTCATGTGCTGTGTTCATGCTTCATTACAACAGAACAAATCAAAAGAAAATTACATTATCTCAGAGAAATTAGACTAACAAAGAACTAGTGTGAGAGCACTTGTAGGAAAAAAAAAAAGGTTTCCTTGGAGAATTTCTTGGAATATAAATTCTTTAGCAGATAAACATTTAGTCTTTTAAGACTGCATAAGAAAATTGCAATTTGCATTTTGAACAGGAGCTGGATATCCAGAACTTCAATAGAATTCACAGTATCTGGAGGGCTTTCTTTTAAAACCAGTTTGGGTTTTTTCTAGGGTGGTCTTCCCAGAAGATTCTCAAAAGCCCACTGGAGAATTTTAGTTTGTCTATAATATTTAATTTTTCAATATTAAAAAGAAGAGTAGGATCTAGGAAGACTTTACAAGAGTGTTTGTGTACAAACTGCAGTATTTCTTCAGGCAAAAAGGTCTTCAAATTTAGAGAGTATGCAAGTCATATGTAACTATAGATCGGAGGTGGTAATACAATGGCTAATTGGAAAGTGTTTTCATCTTAGCATTTATATTGTTGGGGTTTTTTCTCCCTTGCTAACTCCAGTATGTCAAGTGTGATGGGTGGAGCAGCACAGACACCTGAGAGGAAGAAATCTTTCTCATTTCACAGCTAGTCTCCTGGTGTAAATTTTGATCCATGGGAAACCTAATTAGCTCCACCAGAAATACGACTAATGAATGACTCTAGCTTCCTACCTGGCAGTGGAATAGTGAAGGAGTGGTGGCCCTCATGGTGGAAACTGTTGGGTTGTCTTTTTTCAGAGCCCCAAATTCTGTCTCAGGCCCCGTGCTGAATGCTGAATGCTTGGCACTCAGCTTCTGAATTTGGAGATGAAGGAACCTTTTTTGTACAAGTAATTCCAAGATCCTTTGGATTACATGCCTTATGCAATGGTAGCAGCTTCACCTTTGGTTAGCTGACTCGTAGATAGTGCCACATGATCACACAGCCCCACAGTTGGGCATGCTTCTATTTAAGTTCAAAGCATTTTGCAGCTTGATATAACGCATGTAAATGATGCTCAGCAAATACTTGGAGAGCTAAAAACTCAGCAGCTGTCTCCTTTGTGCATCCATTTTCAATAATTAATTTGGTATCCTGTGACTTTTAATTGGAAGAGTGGTGATGCCAACTTTACAACTCCTAAACCCTAAGATTCCGACATGTTCGAGGGAGATGTGTGACCGTGTATGGCCATCACTAAGCTAAGGAGAGGTAAAGGATGCCCATGGATAAATAGTGGATGCCCTAAGGCATTTGCTGAAAACATGGTGGCTTATAGTGTATCTGATGAAAACCTGCATTTTTGAGCCTTCCAGTGGACTTGTTTTGTTGTGGTTTGTTTTTTTCCTCTCTGGCATTAATTGTTAATGCGTGAACTTTCTACTCATCCACTTGTGCTTCTTATAACATTCAAATCTTTTCTCTCCAAGTGTGAGACACTTGATTATTTTAGTCACTTGGTGCAGTAATTTATTATTAATTATGCTTTCAGAGTTGAGCAATCATGTTACTTCATTGCATTTATCTTCTGCCAACATGTAAACAGATTATTTGTAATGAGACAGCTATGGGTCGCTACTGAATGTGGATTTTGCAACTTCAGCCTGAGAAGGATAATTCCCCTGCTGCACTCAGCCTTTGAACAGCGATCACCATGAGAGGTCTCAGGAAACCACAGATCTGTTCATTGCCTGCTAGAGAAAGAAAACATGTGTGAGGCTGTGGAAAATGGCATTGATTATTTTAGGAATAACATTACACAGAAAGGAGACAGAAGCTGCCAGTGTAAAGAATCATAGAATCATAGAATGATCTGAGTTGGAAGGGACCCCAAGGATCATAGAGCTCCAACCCCCCTGCCACAGGCAGTGCCACCAACCTCCAGGCCTGGATCTATACAAGCTTGCTCAGGGCCCCATCCAACCTGGCCTTGAACACTTCCAGGGACAGGGCATCCACTACTTCTCTGGGCAGCCTGTTCCAGCCCCTCACCACTCTTTCTGTAAAAAACTTCCCCCTAAGATCTAATCTAAACCTTCCCTCCTTTAGTTTTAATCCATTCCCCCTTGTCGTGCCATTATCTGCTCTTTTAAAAAGTTGACTCCCCTCCTGCTTATAAGCTCCCTTCAGGTACTGGAAGGCTGCAATGAGGTCCCCCCACAGCCTTCTCTTCTCCAGGCTGAACAAGCCCAGCTCCCTCAGCCTCTCTTTGTAGGGCAGGTGCTCCAGCTCTCTAATCATCCTTGTGGCCCTCCTCTGAACCCTCTCCGACAGCTCCACATCTTTCTTGTATTGGGGGCCCCAGCTCTGGACACAGGACTGCAGATGGGGCCTCACGAGGGCAGAGCAGAGAGGGACAATCACCTCCCTGTCCCTGCTGGCCACCCCTCTTCTAATGGAGCCCAGGATCCCATTGGCCTTGCGAGCTGCAAGAGCACACTGCTGGCTCATGTTAAGTTTCTCATCCACCACAATCCCCAAGTCCTTTTCAGCAGGGCTGCTCTCCAGAAGCTCTTCTCCCAGTCTGTATCTATGTCTGGGATTCTTCTGGCCCAAGTGCAACACCTGACACTTGGCAGTGTTGAACCTCATTAGGTTCCCCCAGGCCAAAGAAGCTGCATGATTTCTGGTGGGCTGCTTTTCCTGCAGCCTTTTCATCCACCTTTCTCCACCTGTGCTCAAAGACTTCTCTGATGTACCTGTGGAGACCAGGGCAGTGTCCCCCTCCATGCAGGGTCTGGGGTTGCTTCTCTGCTGTGATGCCTTGCAGCAGCAATGTGATGACCCACAGGAGCTGGCTGGCACTTGGGCTTCTCCATCTCGGTTTTACCTGCTTTTGTGCTTGTTCTGTCAGCACTGGGGAAGAGAAATAATCTTGACACGTTTGTGGGCTGCTTGGCATATTAAGCATAAAGATTGCAAGTCCTAGTGCAAAGCCATTAGAAATAATTAGCAGTGTGGCTCTCTTTGAACTCACGTTTTCCCTTTAGCAGGCCTGTGCAGTGGCAGTGATGTTGGTGCGAGGTCAGCCACCACTGACTGCCCAGCTCTGCTTCAGCAGTTCATCGCTGTGTTTTGTCAAGGTAGCATGCTCCCCCACACCTCAGCCAAGAAGAGGGGACCATTGCACTATAATAGGCCATGACCCATTTCCAGGTCTCCAAGGCCCTTTTAATTCAGGGAGATGAATTCCCTTGTAGTTGGTGCTGAGGACGAACAAAAGGCTTTATTGGAGGCAGGTTTTGGGAACAACAGCAGTCACTGAGCTGGGCCTGAGTTTTACATTGTTCTGTTAGAGATTCCGTGATAAAAGTCAATGAAAACAGAGAAATTCATAGTAGTTTTTCAGGAATTATCTTAGGAATTTATCTTTAATATTACTTGAATATGTGTTTCTTCACATGTCATAGTGCAGTGATGCTTTCAAAGGTAGTTTTGCCCTGGGTGAGGATCTGGCTCGCTTTGTATGCTGTTGCAGGGAGGTACTGTGCCCTGCAAGAAGCAGATAGCTGAGTTCTGCTCAAGTGCTTATTCCTAACCCTGATTTACGTAGCGAGAACCGAACCTGGGCCTAACAGCCTGGAGTTTTTACACAGAAGCCAGATAACGTTTCAGCCATCCTCAGGCTTATTGGAATCCTCTATTTAAAACCAGTGCTTTGAGTTTTTGACAAGTCTCTGGCAGTTTTGCTTTCAGCATCACAAAGATGCTCAGTCACACACGTGGGTCACAGTGTGGCCTTTTCCATGAGGTTGTTCCTCTCACCAAACTGGGCGTGACTCCCAGCAGCAGGGATGGGAGTAGTCGTGTCCCTGGACTGACAGCATACACGATCAGAAGGTTCTGAGGAGGGCAGAGCTGGAGAGGTGTATGTGGGGGTTACTCTGGATTTCCCTGCAGTCAGACTCTGCTCCCTACACCTGAAGTCTGCAGTGTAGGTTGTGCCTGTAGAATGCAAACTGTTTAAGCACGAGGAATAATTTTTGCTTTGCATGCTGTAAATTCATACTGGGTATCTTTGGGTATCTTTGTCTCTATCACAACCAGTGCTTCACTTCCAAGACTAAGGTTATTCTTCTCTTGCACAATTGCCTCAGATGGTTGCTGCATATTTTCTAATGTGGAGTGGATTCCTGTCATTCTCAGAGATACTTCTTTTGCCATTAATTAATTATGCAATTTTTTTTTCTTAAATTTATCTTTTTACAGTTGTTCAGTGAAAAAATAAGTGGAGCAGAAGGAACAAAGTTAGATGAAGATTTTCAGGAGATGGAAAGGGTAAGGAAAGCAACATGTTTTTCACTATTAACCTGTTTACAGAATGAAAAGTGTTTCACATTTCAAGTGATAGAATGGTATTGTGGATTTACTGGGGGGAACACCCCACCATGTGCTGCCAAACAGAAATTTATAAGTGCAAATTTATCCTTGAGCCTTCTCAGCTCAGGTAAGGGAGAGGAGCCATCCCCAAAGGCTGCCTGAGCAGGAGAAGCAGGTTCCACCAATGCCTCTCCACAGTAAGGATGGTGCAGAGCATCAGGATGCTTCCTCTTCTGTGGGAAACTGGGGAGTGAAGTCTTCAGTGTTTAATCTTCACAAAGACTTCCCAGCTGCTATTACTCATGATAAAATTTAACTACTAGGGTCAGATTTTTCTCTTGATACAGAATTATATTTCTTAGTTTAAATCCATGTTTGGACATCTACACAAGTTGTTGTGGAAGTTGACATCTCTGCTGTTCACTTATTAGTTGTTGCAAATCAAACCATGTTGGGTCCACTTCCTGCCTTTTTTCAGCTTTTATATGACTTTTTAATTGCTCTTGTCTTTCTGTGTATTTTTACATGTTCATAGTAGGCCTAGGTCACAGCTTTTATTTTTGGCAGATGGAGAAAAAATGTCCTGCTTGAGTTCCTTTTTTTTTTCTTTTTTTCCCCCAACATGCACTTGTGAATTTATGATCTAAATGGTTTTCTAGATTTCAATTTCTTTGGCTACATAACAATAATTTCCTTTCTCTGCATTATAAGGGGAAAAATAATGTGCAGGTCCTAAGGGAGGAAAAGAGAAACAAACCAGAAATACTATTTTTATAGCATTTTAGAAACTATTAAATGGGAAGCCAGTGTAAACTACTGTTTTAAATGGCCCTGACCCCAAGATTGTGAGGGATGTGTTAAGACTTTTCCACCTGTGGAGAGAAGCAATCTTGGTAGGAAAATTGTAGTCTCCAATGTGTAAGCAATAGTCAAGACTAATGGGCTGGAAAGACAAGCCCACATTTTGATAGAAGCCTTCTCTCCTTCCCAGTACTACTTGCCAATTAATATGTTTTTGGTAAGTCCTGTGATATGGCTATTTGTTTCAAGCTACAATATTTGCTTTAATTTAAATACTATTTCATAATCAGAATGGTAAATTATGTCTAATGGAATGACAATTTTTCTAGTAATCAGTTTGCTTTTTGCCAACTGTGTTACTTTTCTTTTTCAGAAAATTGATGTTACCAATAAAGCTGTAGCAGAGCTTCTGTCAAAATCTACAGAGTATCTTCAGCCAAATCCAGGTAGGATAGGAACAAGAGGTGTTGGATTTTGCTGAACATTGTCTTCTTCCTTGGAAATTCATCCTAGGTAAATAAAAGCTAACTAGGTCATCAGTGTGAGGAGACCTTTACCTGTGTGCAGTGAACAACGGTGGAGTTTGTATGTGGTAAGTCTGGACACTGGTAGGTCTCAGTGGTTTTTGGATCATTGGCTAACAGAGGTTTTTCAAATCTTATTTTAAGAAATAAGAAAGGAGACATGTTTACACTTGCAGTCACTCACAAAGTTTGTTATGACCTTGATTCTCAGTCCAAACCAGCAGCTGGAAGAACCTTCGTTCTTTGAGAGCTGGCTGGCTGAATTCCTGCTTAGTCGGCCACACCAGTGCCTCCAGAGATAGCTGCCTCTTGCAGGTAACTTACAAGATGCACACCCCTGAAGAAGTTTAATGGGTTATGCCTACATAAGGATAGTAGGATCCAGACCTTTACCAAAGCCCAGCCTGCATGTTCAGGAATGCCTGACCCATGGCTACTACTCTGTTGAAGAAGCTGTTGAGTGATAACAACAAGGAGCAGATTGGAAAAACCCTCCAAGAGTAAATACATGGTTTTGGCATGATGTGTGCAATATAAAGGTAATTTAATTGCTATGTACCAGGCCATTCTGCAGAATAAATTTCTACTATTTTGAATACTGGAACAAAAGAAAAAAAGAGGGGGCAGTAAGTTCTGCAAAGCTCTCACAAGTGAGAGACGGAGAGAGCGAGTGTGAAGTTGGCTTTGGTGGTGCTTGTATCTGTCCTGAGTTTGCTTTCTGCACAACTTCTAATCAAGTTGCTCACAAGCAGGAATGTTTGAAGGAATGTGAGTATTGGTGAAGATCCACAGAAGATGACAAGCACTCCCCCCTATATATCTACCTGGAGAAATGATGCTTATTCATTTGAGAATAAAAGTTTTGCATGACCCATATCGTGGAGTGGAATCTTATTTCAACTTTTGGCTGTGAAGTACTGACATCAGAAACTAATGGATCTGAAGACCAGCTTAGAGACTCGCCTAATGATGTTGCTTGTTAAATGATTTATTGCTTTAAAAGTGATTTGATAACTTCTGTTCTTTTTTTTTATGCCCTCCCTAGCATACCGAGCCAAGCTGGGAATGCTGAACACTATGTCAAAGATCAGAGGACAAGTTAAAACCACAGGCTATCCCCAGACAGAGGGACTCCTAGGAGACTGCATGATACGGTATGGCAGAGAGCTTGGCGATGATTCTATGTTTGGTGAGTTTGTGCATCTCCTCTGGGAACATTTCAGTGTAAAGTTCTTTGCAGAATGTTACTCAGTGATGTAACCCTGGTAAATAGCTGCTGCAGGTAAGAAGGAATATTAAGTACAGTGCTCAGGGGTAATTGATGTGATTAACAAAACATGATGCTTCTGCCTGTTTGCCCACCTCTGTTGCAGGTGGCTTTGGTAACACTGTTACTGATGTTGTCTGACAATTCTGTTATTACCATGACCATTGCAGTTTCAGAGTTGCTAAACCTTGAGGGGGATTCTTAGATGCACTCTATTACTTTTAAACTTTAGAAAAAATGGTTACCCTATATTGAAGAACTAAATGAAGGGCAAATCTTCAAGAAAAAATAGTAACAGATTTTTAAAAATTACTATTATTTTATAATAATTTTATCTAATTTATTTATTTTATNCTGGTATATCTGTGCTTTGGAGCAGGGCCTCTTAAACATACATTTTCTTGTTTTCATGAAAATTAACTCTAGCCTGGCCATGCTGCAGTTCTGTGAGGAATCCACTCTTACCTACCTATTTCCTCCCTCTCAGGACACACTGGTACTTCACAGCCAGACCCCTGATCCTGGCCTTGCCTGCTGGGCATGCGCAGGGTGGGAGGCTGGCAGGAATGAATCTGAAAACAGTGTCACAGAGCTGCTCTGTGGCTCCTGGTTGATGTGGCTGGAGTTGAGAGAGAACCAAGGAGAAACACATGAGTAAAAAAGAATCCTGGTTTGGAGAAAGAGAGGGGACTAGAGCTAGGAGCATCTCGACAGGCTGGGACTGCGTGCAGAAGCCAGTACAGCACTGGCTGGCTTTGTAATGCACTGCTGTTAATGTCTGCAAGTTTACACAGTGATGTTTTGGAATAGTAACAGTTGTGTAGGCGTAGGGACCTCGTGCTAGAGTCCAAGTAGGTGCTGCATAGGCAGAGGTGCTGTGGAAAGCCAAAGACTCATTTATTCTCCTCACAAAGAGCGGAGTGGCACAGCGCATCCGTGAGCTGGATGTAGTTGTGTTTTTCAAAGGCAACAGGGGTGCTAAATGAAGCTAGGGAAGGGAAAAAACATCTCAAACACTGTTCTGCCTGCTGATACATGCTTAACAAAGTATGCAGCTATGTTCAATAGGTGATTTTAAGGAAGCAGCGACAATTTTGACCAAAAGGATGTTTGGAAAAAAATCCTGCTGTATATGGGGAAGCTATACAACATGATTGTGTGATTTAAAAGTTACTAACTTTTTGTGTATTTAATAATATTACTAAAGTTGTACAAATTAATAGCTTGGTTTGCGGTTCCTCAATGTGGAGGAGGTTTGTAACCTATGAAATGCAGTAGGGAAGGTAGTATTAATATTTTCCCTGATGCCCTTCAGGGGAAAAAAGTATATTTCAGAATAAAAATTGTCCAGTTTTCTTTAGGGGACAAGCAAGTGCATTGCTGATGTTATTTTTTTTTACTCTTCGAGGTCCTGTGGTAGATGCAAGGATACCTATTTGAAATAGCTGTTTCATAAGACAGATTTTCTGATTTTACATATATTGAGCTATAAGTAGCCTGTTCTTTACCGTAGGCCTTGCATTACTGGATGCTGGGGAGAGCATGAAGCAAATGGCAGAGGTGAAGGACTCGCTTGATATTAATGTCAAACAAAATTTTATTGATCCTCTACAGTTATTGCAGGACAAAGATTTAAAAGAGATTGGGGTAAGTGTTCCAGGGTAAAGCTTCCCTTATCAATAATCAGAGTCAATCAAACTCTGGTTCACAGGGATATTTTTCTTGAAATCAATAAGGTAAATAAATTTCACTGCCTTTTAAGTTTGTGTCTCTAGCAAAACACTGATGAAACCTGCTGAACATCAATGCCTGGCTGTTTCTCACTTGTCTAACTTACTCGATTTGCTGTATTGCTTGCACATTCAGTGCAAGAAGGATGGTGAAGAAAATTATGTTCTGTATTTTTCTGCTATTTTATTTTAACTGTCAATTTTATTAATTCTTATGAACATGTAGTGGGCTATGATTTACTGAGACTGATTATCCTGTTTTGCCATCTCTGTCAACCTAAAGCTGTTTATACCAGAGAACAAATATAACTGCTGAAAAAGGCTATTCAGGGCAGTCACAGAATGATCTGAAAAGTGCCATAAAATGCTGAAGTGCCATATGCCACTTCAGAAAAAAGACAAGAAGCTGAGAAACACATTTTTAACCTCTAGAGTTAAGTTTTTCAGTGCTTTTGTTTGCAATGTGACAATTCAAAGAAAGCCAGGCAGTGTCTGCCTGAGTCTGTTGATTCCAATAGATTTGGGTAATAAGCAAGTTAAAACCCTGATGAAACGCAGCAATGAAAGTTCTTTTATTTGTTTACACATGAATGGATGTGGAAAGCATAACAAAAAGACAGTCATAATGTCTCGATGTCTGTAGCTGTCTGCTGTGATACATAACTGCTTTCAGTTGTAGTTCTGAACTGATGAAAAGGAATTGTTTGGTGTGGGCTTTAATGAGGGTTTTGTACTGTCACTTAGAGTCCGTTCTGTAAGTCTGTCAGAGTCTGTGCTGTAAGTCTGTCAGTCTGTTCTGTAAGTCTGTCAGTCCGGTGATTTCGGCAGTGGAAGAGCTGGTATAGTTACATTAGATATAAGAGTCAAGTTGACACCTAACAAAGAAAGCAAGAATACAAGATGTGTTGGAGTACTGTTTATGAGAGGAGAAAAAAACCCTTTAACTTTTAGCTGTTGTATTTCAAATCATTCCAGGGGGTAAAACTGAATTAAATGTGAAGTATGGGGACACACACAAATTTAGTTTGGATCCTGCTTCTCTTTTAGACAACCTGAGGTGCTGCACATTTAGTAATGTTCATGAGTTGGATGCCCAAATTTAGCAAATCAAGGAAGCCAGTTCCCCAGGTGTTAACAAGTGGGTTTTCTTTTATTTTGAAAGTCTATACAGGATAATATCTCCTTCCTGTATGCTGTCCTAGACTTACCTGATGCTGCCTTAGATCAAAGGGATGGACTGGATAATCTCTGAGCCTTTCGTATCTTCAATTCTGCATATATTTGCATCTATAACTGAAATTTCCTTAAATCACAGCCTGTTTGTTTGGGCATGTCCTTTTGGGACCTTCTCATAAATGTTCTGTCTTATTTAGCATCATTTGAAGAAACTGGAAGGACGCCGTTTGGATTATGATTATAAAAAGAAGCGCCTTGGGAAGATCCCAGATGAAGAAGTTAAACAAGCTGTAGAAAAATTTGAAGAGTCAAAGGAACTGGCTGAAAGAAGCATGTTCAATTTCTTAGAAAATGATGTAAGTCTGTCCTGCATTTTTGTTTGCTGCAGTACATCCAAGGAGGGCAACGTGTGTGGGATTAGATAAAGCCTGTCCCCTCCTTCGTAGAGGTAAGGCCTGAAAGCACAGTGTGCCCCTTTAATCTCCTGTCAGAGGGGAATGCAGTGCACAGAGGTAAATGGGAGAGCTCAAGCATTCAGGAATTTCTTCTTGAGATATGGTGGCTCAGACAAGATTGTCACAGAGGTCTTAAATAGTTTTATAATGTATGAACAGTGAACTATCTGAGAGCAGAATGCATGGAGAAGGTTGGGAGATTAACACTCACAGACCTGCTGCTGAAACTATGCACAACAGTATGTACCTGCCCTCCCCCCTCTGAATTGTAGCTCACTTACAGTCAAACTTCTGCTGCTCAGTTCAACTCTCCAAATTATTTTACCTCTGAAAATAATTATTATTACTATTTGGCTCTGGAAAATTACTCTGTGGAGTTTGTTCATGGCTTGGGCTCAGGTAGCTCGCAGTCCAAGTCCATCATGAAATTCTGTTTGAACACAGAGCAGCTGCAGTCAGTCAGGATGTTCCTCTCTCCACACAGAGGACTGGCAGGATGTGCTTTCTCCCATGTCGTCGGGGGTCTGTAGGAAAAGAGAACTGGGCCACTGGGCCAATTCCAAAGCTTTCTCTTCTCATGTAGATGGAGCATCACAGAGAACACACTTGGAAAGCCAGAAATGTGCTAAATGTGCTGTCTTCTGTGAGCAAACTGCAACAAGGAGGAGCTGTTAAGTGGAGATATTTAACTGCAAGCCACTGATCCCTCTATGCACACCTGTGTAATAGCCAGTTACAAACTAGACTGTAGTTCCTCAACTGTTTCTGAGTTGGACACGTTTGGTATGGCCGTGTGTAAGTCAGTAAGTCTCTCTCTGCTTTACCAATCCAAGTTATATGAGGGCAGCAAAAATTGTAACATCCTGTCAGCAGCTTCCGCATGCTGATCGCTACAGGCTCTACCAAGTGCCTGTGTTACAATTCTGCCTTGCTTAAGCATCTGAGAACAGTTTCATGTAGTCTGTATCATTAGTCCAAGCCCCAAGCTGCAGATAAAACCATGCATGGATTTAAAATTATTTAGCTGAAGTGCTGGAGAACTGATGAGTTACACTTTCTGCTATAACTAATTGTGTCTTTGGGAGGGGCTGAACTCAATGTCCCTTTGAGGTTTTTTCACATGTGCTTTCTATTTTTTCTATTTAAATTAAGTCTGTGCTCTGTCCCCTCTGTTTTCCATGCTGACCCAGTCTGTCTGTCCTTCTCAAACATCTCATTACAGCCTTGTGTTCTAACCCCAGACTGACTCACTGGGTTTGCAGAGACCTCAACTGTAATCGCTTCCTTCCCATCTTTTCCAGTTCCCCAACATCTCCCTTTCTTGGTGTCCTTGCCCTGCAATTCCTGTTCTCGGAGCTCTGGTTCCCAGCCATCTTGCCAGGTGCCTTTCCCAAGAGTCAGTCTCATCCACATCTCTTTCTCAGGTTTTGCACAGCTAGTTCCAGACCTCCCACGTAGACACTGTTGCATGCATTTCTTATCAGATCCATCTTCCTGCCTTTCCCACTCAGCTGGTCTCAGGCTTCTATTGCTAAGTGGCTTTTAGTCCATCAAGCTTCTCTGGCTCTTTCCCAGTCTTTCTCTCTCTCTTCTCCTAATCCACAATTCTGTATTCCTCCTGGCTCTTAGTCATCTTGTTTGCACAGCCCTTGTCTATCCATTTTCTCTGACCACCCCATCCAAACCCCCTGTGCTTTGTGAGTTGTCCTCAGCTGGTTTACATTACTGTTTTCTGACCGTGATGGAACTGTATCAGCTGTTGGTTTGGGCCTGTGCATTTCACTCTGTATGCTGTGTGACAATGTTTGGCTCTTCTGGAGTCCAGGCAGAATTTCTAATAATCTTTTTAACCGAGTAAAAGCAGACAGAGTATAGCACAGAATTGCCATGGGTCCATACAACATTTGCAGCCAGTTTACTCAGATACCTTCTTGTGATCCAGCGTCTGAATAAATCCTAATGGAATGGAAACATGTCAGATTTCTTGGGGTCTGTCTTCTTAATGTTGTCTTAAACCAAGAGGACAAATAAATATCTGTTACTGCTCCAACTCCAGTACAGCTTGAACTTTTCAGTGTGTGTTAGGGGAATGAGACTCTTTGTTACCTCATGAATAAATACATTTTGAATTTTCTTTCTCCTTCACATTCTTCCTTTCCTCAGCATTCATATTTTTGACTGATTGGCTAATACTTTGTAAATCCAAGTAGATAAATCATGTTTCATTTGTTGGTTTATAAATGCTGCCATCTAGTGAGGTAAGTCCAGATCATTTTGGAACTGTAGTTTGTAAACATTGCTAATAAACACTAATAGGTCTGAGTCATAAGCTGTCAGGGTGTAATTTCTTCCAACATTGCTGATCAGAAAAGCCCCTCTTTCACCTGCTAAGGGGTCACGTCCTTTTAACTAGTTGAGGCTTGGGTGTTGACACACAGCTGGCTTGGAAGTTGAAAGCAGAAGGGATTTGCACATTGTGAAAGGAAATGACTTAAGGACCCAGCCCTGAGTTAGTGAACTAGAAGTTACACCTCAGTTTTGTTCCCTTTCCAACTGGCAATTTGTTTGATAGAATCACACATGCTCTTTTTCAATAGCCTCCGCAAGGTATCATGGACTTTTGAGATACCGGGTCTGGTTTTAATGATCTGTTATTTATCCTTCAGCTGAATGCACTGCAGGCTCCTTTCAAGTATTTTCCCTCTCTATATTTCAGGTAGAACAAGTTAGCCAGTTGGCTGTGTTTGTAGAAGCAGCACTAGATTACCATAAACAATCCACAGAAATTTTGGAGGATCTGCAGAGCAAGCTGCAAAACCGGTAAGGCTGAACCCATCCAAAAACTCTGCACCCCTTTTGCAGCTGAGATGCACGAATGTGAAAAGTCACTGAAGCCACAGATCTTGCAGCACCATCTCACAGATGCATCTTACTGGACTTCACTGCTTGAAACTGTTGCCACCTGGCCAACTTCTTGCTGTGTTGGGAGCCTTTAATGTAGCACTGGGCCTGCCCAGAAAGCTTTGAGCGTGTGCAAAATCTCTCACTCACGTCTGCAGAGGTTAATCAGGAGTTTGTTTGTTAGGTTTATCTACACTTGCATGCTTCTGAGGCTTTGCTCAGAAGTTGGCCTGTTGTCATTGAGATTGAGGGGTATAACAAATTCTGCAGCAGAGTGAGGAAATAGCCAGCTGGCTACGACCACAGCTGTGGTGTAATGCACTTAGGAAAGGCCCAGATAATTTGTGTCATCCTGCCCAAAGAAAAAATAGTGCTGCTGTCCTTCATTTGTTACATGTCAGTCAAAGAACCATCAAAGAACAGGAGACCTCAGTGACTGGAGTGTCACCATAGCGCAGGCTAACATTGCAGTCACAGAGCTGAGGGAGCTGTTGGGGGCTTTCTTGGGGGTGTCGTGGTAGCTGTGTTAGCATAAGGGTGGCCATGTCTGTAGGCACCCTGCACCATCCCAGCTGGAGGGGCTGGCAAGACAAGGAGCTCTCAGCCAAGCCACATGCACGTACAGGAAGAGGTTCAGTTGTGCTGACTGAACGGTTGTTTCCCGCCTTCCCTAATAAAAAGGCAGCGTGTGAGATGCAGTCCCTGGGCCTCTGTCCTGGCTGGGTTTCTGCATATGTCATTTGCAGTTGAGCTTTCCAGGGAGCTCGTTCCTAGAACTTCTGCTGAACTCAGTGGCAGCTGTGGATGCTCAGCACTTCTCAAGCTCAGGCTGTTAAGCTTTATGCCTCTGTCAGCAGGACCAAAGTATTAAATAAAACAGGGACTTGCTGACATTTGAATACTGCATGAGAATTGAGCAGTTTTTAGTGAAAAAACCTGCCCTCCTTCCTCCCTCACCCCCCCCCCAAAAAAAAGCCTAAAACCAAAACCAGCAGGTTTTTTTCCACCACCTTCCAAACACCAAAGCGCTGAACCTGAGTGGAAGCTCCGTATTTCTTCCTTCAAGTACATCTCTTGCCACTCTTCTCTCTGTGTTCCAGAATAAATGTAGCATCTAGTCGGCCTAAACGTGAATTTAAGCCAAAGCCTGTAATAACTACAACTCTGGAAATCGGTGATAATCAGCAGCACAATGGGATTGCCTATAGTTCTTCTATTAAATCATCAGGTAAGTCTGGGGCTGCAGGATCAGCATGTTGATAGATACTTTGCCAGATTGTAGCTTGAGGTATTTTTTGTACCCTGAGAACAACTGATCCATGAAGCATTGGTATCCATGTGTCTGACCCCAGTTTGTTTGCCAGATTTGGAAATGGAATTGTGAAGCAGGGCTCCTCTCACCTATTTGAGATTGAAGTGGGGCATTCTGCTTGGCCTTCTGGGTTCTCAGCATTGCCACTGGCAGTGGGAGGAGAGAGAGGCATGTGCAGAAGAAAGTTCCTTTCTTGCAAAGGCAGATGCCTGTGGTGGGTGTGTTAGAACATGGTCTGGAGTATCTCCAGATGCTAATTTCTTTCCACAATCTGAGACCATAAATGATCAGTACAGGATCTCAAATATTAGCCATGTAAAATTCAGAGAGGTAACTCCCACCTGTGTTGATGATATTAATATATTTTACTGTCCCTTGAAGTATCCACCAAAGTGTGTGCATTTATGAACTGAAGTATGTATGTACCTGGTGGTGTTGGGAGTAGGATCCTTTCCTTTGATTAGGTCCCAGTTCCACAGAAAAAAAGCAACTGTCGAAAGCCCTTGCAAATTGTGTGAATGATAATAATGGGTAGGGTTACACTACTCATTGAAATAGCTTTTCCTCATCTTAGGGCAAAATAATTTTACTTACATCTCCTTAATGGCTACAGTGGTGATGAGAGAAGACCAATTCAAAAAGTAGCACAACAAACAAAAGCCAAATAAACCCACAAAAGACAATATGCAAAGAAAAGAGAATAAAAAGCCAACTTTTTTTCCATAAATGTTATTTGCAAGGAAAATCGAGGGGAAGCAGTGAGCCAAGGGCTCCCTTCTCTGCCTGGCATGGTATCTAGGATCTTTTTCTGAAGCTTTTTCTTTTTCTCCTCAGTCTCCAATTTCTTCTTGCCTCCAGTCTTGTTCCTTTTTAAGGGTTGTTGGGAGAGAAATGAGAGAACTAAAGGTGAAAGAATAAAGCTTGGAGCTGTAATTTCATGCTCCTTCTGATGTCTCTTTAATTTCCTTGCACTGTGCTACAAGATGAAGCTATTATCTGATCCATACTGAAGGGGATTTGCAGCAGTTTGGCAGCACAACTCCATGTGTTTCTTTTGTGCTTCAAACAACTCGAGGGTGTGTTAGTGAAGCTCCTGCGCTGCCCGAATGCTGAGAGCAGTTTTGTGTTGGATTGAGGGAGACAGCCCCCTCTTTGCACACCCCTCTCAATTCAGATCACCGGTTCCTAATGCAAGGACACATTTTGTTCAAAGCACTGGGGATGTCTGCAGCGATCAGTGACTTTCAAGTTATTTTCCCAACACATCTTAAGTGAAAGTAGCAAAAACCATAGCAACCTTTATTAAAAATTCAGCATAAAATTTCTAGGCCCCTGTCAATTACTTGTCAAGTTACATTGGGATTATTTTATTTCTGCTTTGCATGTGCAGTGGAGAAAGGAGACTCCAATACAGTGTTTAAACTAGTGTCAGACCAGAGATAAAACAGTAGAGTTACAGTGCTTTATCATTGCCGTGAAGCAGTTGATATCCTTTAAGGGTAATCAGTCTTGCTTTTGGGACAAAGATGGACTAGATGACAGCCCACTTTGTTTAAAAAACAAAACTGTTTTAATGATCTAAAATTCAGTGAATGAACTGAGAAAGAAATGACCACTGATCACTAAGATAAGAAAGGGATAAGCCACTTCCATTCAGTGATTCCAGTCACAGACTATTGCTATGCACGCATTAACTGTTTGCATATCAACAAGTGATAGGCTTTCACTTAGTGCCAGAGTGGAAAAGAAATAAAACAACCAGGAAAGAGGTGAAAAGGAGACATGGGATGTGTTTAATAATTGCTGCTATGCTTAGTGTTGCTACTAATATCAGAAAGACCATCTATCGTGTTTTTTCCTCCTGAAGAAGCTATGGGTGCTGCTGTGCTTCTCTCCCCAGCAGGTACAGCCATCAGTGAAATCATTGTTCATTGTCTTCTTTCTCTTCCTGCTCCATATGTAAAAGTTATCCATGTGGATCTCTGTGAACTGCAGTGGGGTCAATATGCCCTGCTTGTAAATGGGGAAATCTTTCTGTTCTGTTTAAAATCACAATCATGAAGCAGATTAGATTTATGGTCTGTGTTTTAGAAATGTGAACCAGGTGGCTGTAAGCAAAACTGGTAAATGTTTTAAGACCTCCATGTGATGGGAGATACCAATGTGATCACCCTCCTTCATTTAGAAAACTGACCTCTTCATCTGACACAAGCAAGGGCTTGTTTGTGCTTAATTCTCCCTGTTTACACATTGACTCTATCAAAATGTACACCTTTAATTTCCCTGACACTGTTACTCAAGGTAAGCAGTGTCTTAGTATTCCGTGACCCCATGGAAGTCAACAGGACAATCCGAAGTAAGCTGTGAGACATTCAGCACAACTGCCACAGTCTGGTTCTGAGTGTTGAAATGGCTTTTCCTGTGTCTCACCACAGCTTTTCAAGTATCAGCTGCTTGGAGCACAAACAGTATTTTCCTTTGTAGGGTCCCTAACATGTGGGGATTATTTACTACTAAGGGCTTGCTCATATTTGCAGGGCCAATTCACAGATACCTCATTTAATGTCGTGAATTATTCAGCTGCTTTGAATAAGTGCAGATATCAAATCTGCCTTTTTGTTCTAATTTATTGTTATCCTCAGTAATTGGCTGAGGCTAAGAGCATCATCTGGCTGTTTGTAACTGTCTTTAAATGCTGTGTTGTGTCATGCCTCCTTTCCTTTTGTTTGCCCAGTTTGATTATGATATGAAATAAATGGGTCTGGTTGCCATGTGCTGGAATTTGACATAAGCATCTAAGTGTTTACTCACTTTAGCTGTGAGGGAGACTTGGAGTGATTATCTTAGCAAGCTTCCAGTTTGTGATTATTAACGTATAATTTTGCTACCACATGTATACAACATGGCATAGAAGAATGAGTAGCTCCAGGTACAGGCAGTAACTCCCTGTGGGGAAAATAAACAAAAAGCCAAACCAGCATTGAATGGCATCCTGGTTTCATTGAGTAACGCTCTGGAAATCAGAGATAGCTTCTTGCTTAGCCTAGTTTTGTGGTGGGGTTTTTTTTCCATTTGTGCTGTCCAGGTTTGAGTGGTCTGGAGATAAGTGACAGGTTGTCTTTGAATGTGACAGCGAAGTGTGGCAGTTTACCTCCGCAACTGGAGAAATTCAGGAGGTGTGCATGGTGTTGCAAATTAACATAAACCTCATTTGGGGAAATGAGTACCATTTCTTGAGTTTAAATCTCTGCAGCAGGAAAGGACGTGCAGTTATTGAATAGACAGGAAAAGGCTGGAATCGTATCACCAGTTCTGTGATGTTAAACAGCATGTGTTGCAGACTGTCAGGCAGTGCTGCCCCCGTTACCTTTGTCAGGGAAGCTTTGTCTCACTGGATTATACAGTAGCAGCAGCTGCCTGACTCTAATGAAGACTTTGACTGATCCTACAGCCTGGAGTGAAGCCGGTCGTTCTGGCTGTGACCATTATTTAAATATCTTTCCAGGCTGCCAGACACTTCTTTGCAGCTTAAAATGAACCAAATGTGATCCATCTCACATCAGGTACCTTACTGTCAGAAATGAACTGGCTTGCAGTAATGAATTAGCCCCATTGGACCAGCTGATGAGAGCAAGGAACTTTGTCAGGGATTCAGAGCGCTGCCTTCTGCTGTTGGGAGCTGGTACCAGTTCTACCCTGGCAAAGACTGAACAGAGCAGCTAGTTTGGAACCCAGTCAGACTGTTACTGGTGTGAAACTGTGGCTCATTATCTTTTTTCTGCTTGGACTGTTTCAGCAACAGTCTGTTGAGAGCCAGGCTTTCACCTGTGTCATTGTACTAGGCTAGGTAGTTCTTGGAAAACTTTGTCACTACCCCCATACCTTCTGCAGGCAGCGGACTGGGCTGGCCTTGTTACAGCAGTGATCTGGGGAGGTTTGCTGAGGGGATCTGTGTTGGCAGCTCTCTTCCACCGGTATAAATAAAAGCTCTCTTCTGTTACAAAGGATAAGATGTAACCACAGAAATAGAACAGTAATTCCTACTGCCCAGTTTTAACACCCTCAGTTGCAGTATTGTCCATTAAAAAGATGCTTTCACCTCTTCCCATTTACTGATCACCAGAATAGCTGTCAGCAGGTTTCCTTAAGAGACTTCTGATTTCTGTTACAAGAAAATGCCTGAACAGTAACTTTTCAATAGTTTCCTACAGATTACTGTGATTAGCAGCCCAACATCCATTTTTGCATGCATTTCTAACATCTTAGCTGCTGTGTCTGTATCTCATTGCTCACTATGTGCAGATTTACCCCAACAAAAATTATTCTTCAATAAGTATAAGTCACAGGAACAGCTGGGTACTGTATGGGGGGAAACCTGTAACCCATTCTGACAGTCACCATTGTTCCCAGCTTAACCTTTGCTTTAGTTCGGATAGAGGATGTGTCCCCTACCATTCCAGTTCCTCCAGCCACCACTCCAAGCAGACCACACTGGTTTTGATGACAACTCTGATTACTGAAGCCATGTTTTTGATATAAACATCATCTTGAGAGGGAAGGCAGCTAGGAATGAGGAAGGAGTAGCATCTGAACTGAAGGGAGAAACAGATCTATGCTTTAAACTAATTACCACTAATACTTTTTTTATATGCAGACAGGTGAGATGTTAATGGGTGGAAGGACGGGTTGGGGGGGCAGGGCTACATGTGCTGACCCATTGTTTTATGCTTAGGGGCTGGTGGGGTGCTGTGCTGCTCTGCTAATGTGGGTTTTTTTCTGTCACTGGGGCAGGTTCTTCAATGCACATGGATCAGCCTTGCTGCCAAGCTCTCTATGACTTTGAGCCAGAAAATGAAGGCGAGCTGGGGTTTAAGGAAGGGGACATCATCACCTTGACCAATCAGATTGATGAGAATTGGTATGAGGGGATGTTAAATGGAGAGTCTGGCTTCTTCCCCATTAATTATGTTGAAGTGATGGTTCCCTTACCTCAGTGATCGTGTCATTCAAGCTGTGAACGTGATTTCATGACTGAAATGGATTCACAAGTGTTCTGTCAGTGTGGCATTCTGTGAAAGCCTTGCTCTTTAACTGACTTACTGACTTTTGTACGCGTCTTTTTAAAATGTATTTATTTTATATTCAGAAAAATTTTACCTTCCCTGATTCCATCAACCTGCAAAAAAACCCATACCTAGTTTTTTTGCTTTGTGCCTTCAAGATCACTGTATGAAGTGTTTCCTGGTAGCCTACTGCTGCTCCAGAAATGCATTTCCTTGCTCTTATTGTACTTGGATTTTTTTTTATCTTTGGCTGCAATGATTTTATTATTGAAAACCATTTTTTAAATTACTGTAAGTGAAGCTAACTGTAACCAGTTCTTAAGTTACTGATGTCATTGAGCTCATCTTCCACATTGTAATTTATTGTGAGCAAGTTAACCCATGTTTCACACTGTATCTTGACAAAAGGCAAAGTGGTTGTTGTCAATATTATGATGTTGTACTAAGTACAAGCTCTCAGCATTGGAAATTCCTATAGTTTACTGACCAACTGAATAAATATTTCTGTGGGATAAGAAGAGTGGTTGCTGCTTCTGTTCATGTAGCTCTGGCAGTTGTTTGAGCTGGAGGTTGCTTTCATTAAATATATTAGCTTTCAGTGAAGAAAATGCTACATTAAAACTGCATGAAGCCAAATACTATTTTATGACACCTCAGCCACTGGAGTGTTAATTACCTTTCTCTCTTCTTCATGCCTGTGTAGTATTTATAACATCTCTTAATTTTCTTCTGACATGAGAATCAGAGAAATTCCTTTGAGCTAAATACAAACTGATCTTCAGTTCCCAGGGTTTGTATAGCACTCCAGTAAGAGAAATGGGTGAGTATCATGGGTGACTGTTGCAAACAAAAAGTCGGTATACTGTATCTGAAAGGGATGGAGAAAGAGAAGACTAGGGGGAGAGCAAGACATGCTCTAACTTAGATAAAACAAAAGCACCTTAGGAAGGACTTTATTGTAATTTTGATGCCCAAATTACTTGGCTAAGCAAAGAAGGTTAACAGAAAAACAAAGAGATGCAGTAGTGACCAAACTATCCTGCAGCCCCAGAGGAGTATGTAATCTTTTTGTCAGTAGTTCTGTTTTGACTGAAAATAGAGAGGGTGTTCTGAATACAAGAATGTAAGGGACAACATTCAAAGGTTTAAGTATTTGGAGTTACTAGTTGCTTTTCCTTTCCCCCCTTTACCAGTCATACCTTTCCCTAGCATGTGAGAAGAGGCATTGAAGTGAAATATCTATTTTTACCACATTGGTACTTGTGAAGGTTTCTTCAGTCTGCAGGAAGTTTTCCCTAACTAAACTCAGTTTTATTGTTTCAAAGTTGTTTGACTCAAGATCAAACAGCACTTTATATTTAACTTGCAAAGATAAAGCTCCAAGACTGCTTTTACATACATGAAAAATATCTTTAATAGTTAGAAAAGTTTTAAGAAACCAAGATCAATAAGGTTATAGCAGCATCTATTTCTGTGGGTCTGTAAGGTACAGCAAGAATTCAGATCTGCTAAAACACAAGTATTAAATCAGCATCTAGTGTTGCTGTCTCAAAACTAGGTTTCTTAACTAACTTCAGATAGTTTCAGATAATGAGGAAATCCTCATCTTAACTACAGCTAAACACAAAACAAGTCTTAAATTCATCACTGAATACTTTGGCAAGGCAAGAGGCAGTCAAAAAGTTATTCCAGCATTTGGAGAAATTGGTAGTCTCAGCTGCTCCTCTCCCTTCAGATACTCACCATGCACTCCTAAGGAGAAGCAGTATGGCTCAGCAAGGCCCTTTCTTTACCACAGAGCCAGCAGATAAGCAGTTTCATAAAGGGAGGCTGAAAGTAATCGAACACAGTGGTCCCAGAGGCTGCCTGCCTGGTTTCTGAGGGTTATGGATCAGGCTTTACATGGCCTGCAAAGCTATTAAAGTTACAGTAAATGACATACTGGCCAGTGGACAGTATTTCCCCAACTGCCCCATTAGAAATCACAAAGCAGTACTGCGGAGATTTAGTACATCAGAATTTTTAAGAGCAGATACTTTTGACACACCTATTACTACAGTTGGTGCTTTCTAGTTTTGATTTAACTTTTTTCTATCCCCTTAGAGAGCTGGCTGGTCAGGACCAGTGTGCTAATATTGCTAGGTGCAGTACTGTCTGGTGGAATGAGATGCTTTTTCACATTTACAGGATACATCTGTCCAAGTTTGGACAGCTATGCTGTGACATACTGTATCTAAGAATATATACTACCAAAACTGGTGCTGGGATATAGGAACAGTATGTGTAAGAAATTTTTACAACTGGCTTTTAATCTTGAATTTTTTCACTCTAGAATATTCTCTAGCAAGTGATCTAGACCAGTTTCATGTATTTCAGCATCAGGATCTTAGCAGGAAACGTGGAAACACATCACACAACTTTTTATGATAAGGTTTTGCTTCAGCCTTGCTCAAGGTAGGACCCATTTAGTTTCCCCAGTCAGGCTTGAAACAGAAGTTATCACCTTTGGAGAAACACCATAGCAGAATACTGAGCAAGCTGAGGCAGCCTTATGTTCATTATCAAGTACTTAGCACCCTTCTAGGGCATATGCTTAGAAGTTTTGTAAACTGTGTACCCTCTGTTTCAGCAGGTCCTGGAAACCAGATCCTTGCCTTTAAGTAAAAATAACTTCACATAGAGCTTGTATTCTACTGCTTTTTATATCAGTGAATCCAAGAACAGGGTCCAGCATCAGAAGGTAGAAAATTTCATCATGTTACAGCCAATGCTTTCTACAAAGAGGTCAGATAGGAGATGTGAATTCCAAGTTTCATATATTGCAGAGGATACCAAAGCACGTGTAGTCTTTGTCACCTGGGATAACTGAGAAGTGTTCTCAGATGATCATCTGTGCCCACATTACATGATAGAACAGCTAGGATCCTCAAGTTGCTGTAGAAATAAAACATCAAGACATTGAGCTAATTAGCATGTGTACAAGCAGTATTTATTGCTGTTACCTACTTGATACTCAGGAACGAGGGGATTTAGTGTGTTGCAGATTTAGTTGCTAATTAATAAAGCAAAGCAGGTTTTCAAACAAGGTACCTTAACTATATTAGATGATTTGGGGGTGGAGGGAAAAAAGCTTTTAAGAATCAACATCCATGCAATACACAGGCCTATCCCTTAATTAATAGCTAATAAGTTGTTTATCAGTACCTCAGTTCTGGAGCATCAAGACATAGCTAGCATGCAGATTCATGCTACCCTAGTTTGGATGATAAAAGCAGAAGCAAAACCCACTAAAGCCCTGCTTTTCTTTAAAGAACAACATGCTTTCTTTGCCTCATTTTGTTACATGCAGGAAGTTAACTGTTTTACTAAGCTGCCATTATTTCAGTACTACTACTGCAGCAGAAGCATATAGGTACTAATGACAGAAGTTTGATAGTAATTCAGTCAGGAATTACATTAACATTTGAGTTCAAGTATTAGAATTGATTCTTACCATATGTGGCACACAACTGTATTGTAAAGTTGCTGATAAAACAGATTAGAAGTGTAAGAAAAAAGTTACTTTTGCTTCCTTGTCATTGATTGCTGAACAAGCAATGTTATTAGTCAAGTCAAAGAAAGAACCTTAAAATCTGTGGAGAAGCATTACTCCAAGCACAAGGAGCAGCTTGTATTAAGTCTCTTTAATGCTAGTGGAAGCTTTAGACTTTTGCCTATTTTGGTGTATGCTGTGCCTTAAGAGCTCAAAGGCCAGAATAGCATTATAGACCATCTCAAAACAACCTGTTTAAAAGGGTCTCACCCTCTTTCAGTGAGAGCACAAAGACATTACAAGAACATGCATCTAAGTCATGAGACTTTGCTGAACATCCTCTAAGCCAGATGGCATAATAGATACTTACTTACTGCTTGAAAGAAGGGTAAGGCAGTAACTGCCCGTTTTCAGGTACATTTTCTGCAGATAGACAGTACTAAGGTACTTCTAAGTTCAGACAGATATATTATAAAGATATTTAAGAAACAGTAGTGGCTTTAAAACCCAGTCAACAAGATGCAAGTCCTTTAACTGTGTAGAATCAGTTTCAGCAAGAGCAGTGGTAGCTCAACATATTGTGTCAGGGAATATTTTTTTAGCTAGGTATCCCCTTGTGCTTCAGGCCATGGCATTTGTACTAGCAAAGGGGACTCTGCTATTTCAAGAAGGGAACTCCAGAGTCATGTATAACTTTTCAGTTAGAACCAATTTAAAGCCCTTGTATTTGTTCTGGTTTAGACTATTTCAACAGCTAAAGGTGCCTAACTACTAGCATAAAGTACACTAGGAACATCTGATACACAGAAGTTCAAATGGCTTTTGACTGGCCTTATTACACTGAAGGAATCTTTCACAAGGCATTACAAGATGCAAGTTGTAGCCAGAATTTTAAGTACAAGATAGTTATATTTGATGGTTGGACTCTATGATCTTGAAGGTCTTTTCCAACCATGATGATTCCATGATTATACTGAAGGCAAAACATTCTTACTCTGTTAATTCCATTGGCATTTCAACTGTGCTGAAGTTCTACTTGGAGAGTATTGAAGGGAGTTTGACAAACAATGCCAAGATACTTTTTTGCTATGCTAAAAAAGTAGTGCCTGGAAATGAGCTGGAACAGAAAGTACCTCAAACTCATGCTTGGATTTAAGAGGGTCTTAGGTAATAAATACACTAAGAATTTTGATTTCAGCCTTTTAATCCTTCTGAATGGAAATAGTAGGTTTCTTCAGCATGAGTTTATCTTGAGAGCAAGTCAGGGACACTGTTTGGAGTGTCCGATAAGTCACATCATTCCACAGAAATGAGATATTTCTAGTTACCATGTGCATTCTGTTCTTGGGGTAACAGCTTGTAAGTTTATTCATTCAGCTGTTTAGATAAGATAAAGCTTATATTTTTCAGTATGTCAGTTACAAGAGACCAGACAGTGTTAGTATTTGATCATATTCAACACGAGGGTAAGCAAAACCTCAATTCCACTTTGATGCAAAGCCATGCAAGCTATCCACCATAGGACAAGGGACTGCAGCACTATTATAAAGCAAGTTTTCTGATATGACAAGCATGATTCTCACTATCTCACCTGCTTAAGGATGCTCACAGGAACCACTATCATGAAACCAAACAACATTTCTTTTTTCTTCTTCTTTTGGTCTGACATCAAGAAAAATGTAAGAGTTGTAGGATACAGATAATTTGGGAAAGTATTTTCATATAGTAATAAGAAATGGCCACTGAGTGATTCCATTGATAGCATATATTTAAACTTAAGGGAGCATACCCGAGATGGAAATTCCATTTCACTTCCAGTTACTTCTTCATATTCATCATCATCTTGCTCATCACTTTCTTCTGCTCTGGGTACATACATTATCTTCCTCTCTGCAAGTTCCTAGAATACAATTGAATTCTACTTGAGCGTTCTTGGTGGCAAACAAGTTTAGCATTAGGAAATTAGAAGCTATTTACTCTCTCACCTCACCATCATCTGTGATGAGTGTGACTCCAATATTACCCTCAGTTCCCCAAGACTTCTGAGACTTCCAGACCAGATCATTAGGACCTGGACTTACACCAGCAGCTGCACTCCAGATCTGCAACAAATCAAGTGACAACCTGATTATTTGTAGTTAGATTAGGATTCAGTCTAACATATACAACCCTCAGTACTCCAATACCAGTGATGTCCAGTAACAGGTTAGTTTTGTAATGCTACAAAAAGCAGCAGTAATGTTTGGGTTTAACTGAAGCCTCTAAAGCAATGCAGAAAAGGCTGTTAACAGCTTCTACCTGAGGTAGTGTCAGGCTTGCTTGGACATGCATACCATTTGAGTCAAGCCATAGTTACATGCATACTCTCAACAGTTATTTGTCTATAGGAGATAGCCTGTAGCCTGAGGTCACTCACAGATCTCTTGAGCAAATGTATGGAGTTTGGAGTGCAGAGGGTAAAGCTAGGCTCTTTGATCAATAGTGAACTTACAGTATAATTTTTAGAGCCA